>JAUMHR010000070.1:20161403-20175257 GCA_032361145.1 Enteromius fasciolatus | reverse complement strand
AATAATAGCTCCGCCTACTTTCTTTAGATAAACATTTGGGTGGTGTTTGAAAGTAAACCCACTCTGTGACGGAGAAAAGTGGAGGAGTGTTTAAACGAGTCGTTTTAGGAGGGTGTGTACAAGTCATAACTTTTATAAAGAATATCTCTTTATTGTTTTGAGACTTTAATCTTTGTAACTTCAGGGATCTTCAGGGATCTTATCTCTGCACTAACAGCTTGTAACCCCCCAAAGAGAAAGAAAAACTTGAAACGGCATCATATGACCCCTCTAACGATAACAACACAAATGTTTTATTTCCAAAAGGATGACTAGATGCAACTGTAAATCGATGAGGTCTTTATTTGTCACATTATACTTATGACTAAACCATCTAGTGGGACAACGGCTATAGTGAAAGAGGATGAAGTTTGTAAAAGTCACCCATAATTTCCTCACTTACTAAGGATTTTGAACTGTGTCTGGAGGGCGGCAGGAAGTGGCGCACACTGGTGGGCGTCTCCTTCTCGATAGAGTGTCGGCGCTGGGTGGGCTGACGTCTCTCCGGCTGCGGTGTGGACGAGATGGGCAGGAACATGGGCGGCGCTGAGAGAGAGGACCATAGAGACTCATTCTCAACACTGTTATCAGTAAAACTAGCAGTAGCTGTATGAATCCAATCACATAAGAAACTGGATTTAAATGACCTAGTTCGACTGTGAATAGCTATCCGTGAGAAAATTTAAATGCTTTAAATTCATTTGCATTTCATGGCTACTCAGCAACTAAAAAAACTAAAATTAAATATTGATCATTTATTTATTTTAAATTAAATGTAAAAGAGGAAAGAGAATTCAGTAATATAAGCAGTGCTATTTTAGTATTATTTATTTTAGCATTACTATTTATAACTATTAATATATTTAATTGGAAATATATCTATTTAGATTTAATGTATTTTTATTTCAGTTTTAGTAGTTATGTAATTCAACTTCAAACTTATTTTAGTTTAGCTTGTTGCCCATGCAATTTTGTTTAGACTATTTTTAATTTTAATTAGTTTTTAGAAAAAAATTATTTCGTGCTTTTGTATTTTTTAAATATTTATGTTTAGCTTTAACATATTTTTATTTCGGTTTTAATCATTTTAGTATTTCAACAGTTAGTTGCAAGGCATAATTTCTATTTTTGTTCATGTAAATTTTATTTTATCTTCATTTCAATTACCAACAAAACATTTTAATAATTTAAAATTATATAAATTAATAAATTAAATGAAAACATTTAGGAAAATTATATAAAAAACAATTTTAATAAAAAAACCAGTTATTAATCAGAATTTTATTTTATTTTATTTTTTAATAAAATTATTCAGTTTTACTAAACAATTTATTGTTTTACTAAACAATAATAACACACAATGAAACTATGAGTTAGGAGACAGTAAAATACAGTTTAGCACCATTATAGTATATATATAAATTCTATGATTAACAAATTACAATCAAATATTTCAGAGAGCTGTGTAATAAAATAAAATAAAAAATAATGCAAAATCATTTACAATGCAAATATTATGTAATGCAAAATACAGCTTTATTGGCATAAATATAAATGCAAATCACTTTTCTTGCCCAGCACGGATTCTGGCGATGTGTCGTCCACCATGGATGTAGACATGCTGGAGCAACTGACTGACCTTTGACCTATAGTCTCATCCTGAGTGAGAGAACACATCAGAAGATAGCTGATGACTTCCACAAAGAGCATATCCCCAATAACAATGTGCTTAAAAATGCTCACGTCTGAATCAGAGCTGTCCAGTTCAGCCAGAGTCGGTGCTTGAAGTCTTTTCCTCTGAAAGCCTCCGGAGCCGTTCTGCTGCAGAGACATACCAATGGCCAACGACAGCGTGCTGGAGGCCTTCCTCGCCCCGTCCGAGGAGGACACGTCTGTACAGAACACCACAGAACAGTTACATCAAGAGCAAAAACACACATATATATATATATTTGACAGAAGTAACACCATCCTGCATATTCGCTGAATTAATTTTGTGCCCATTTCAAAAATAGTAGCTTTCTCACAAAATATGTTGCATTTTGTAGCATTTTAGTTTTTTTCGACAAGCATTTGTATGTTAAGGAATCAGAAATAAAAGTCTCATCTGAGCCACTTTACAAATATTGTTAAATTCTCAGAATATTTTTACATGTATGACATTATTTTATGCCTGATCCTGATTTTAAGGTTTGATTTATGGTGACGCGTGAGCTGAAATCCTACATCCTTTTCTACAGTCACAGAAAATAAGAGATTTTATAAAATGATTTTGTAAACATATTTTGTTAAGATCTTTGGCATTAAACAGAATCAACACATAACACTACCAAATTTAGTTTAATCGCAACATATAATCATTGCAGTTAATAGTGTTCACCATCTGTTTTGTTTACATGTCATCATAACTGCATAATTCTTTCTGTACATTTGTCCCATAATCACCACTACTAACCTACTCCTAAATATAACGTAGAAACCTAATATTTTCTGTAAAGCTGCTTTGCACTGATTTGTATCATGAAAAGTGTTATACAAATAAACTCCAATTAAACAAACAATTTGGAAAAAAAATGTCAGATCCTTTGCAGATTGTAAGTTAAATTATTTAATACTTTTTTCCATCTTTAAAAACTTTTTACTGACCTTTTGTTGTTGATATTTTCATAAGTGCATTAAAACTAAAATATAATAAAAAAGATTTGTGATGTTTTCATGAATATTTTTTTAACTCAGCGGCATCAAATTCTGATTTAAAATTCAAAAATCAGTGGTAAAGTGGGAAAAGTACATTAAAAAGTACATTTAGAAATAGTTAGAATTGATTTGATCAGCTCCTAAAATACAGCACTATCAGACTCAACAGAAGCGGTATAATCAGCACAATCAGTCACAGGTGTCACAAACACGAGCACATGAAGCATCACCACAGACACCACACCACAGATGAGAGCCGTGTATGAATGTGTGACATCATCATATCTCCTCCAACGGGCTCCAAACCTCTGAGAACACGAGTGGAAATGATGCGCTTCTAGAAACATTTGGTACATTATTTGTGTTTCACTGAAGCTTTCATGTTCTCCGGAATGATTTACAGCCCAAAGAACATCTTGAGCATCTTCTTCTTCTTGATGAGTCACACAGTGACAGAGCAAATAGCTTTACTTTCCTTAATTCACAATTTCACATTTGACAAACTGTGCAACATTTCCACATGGTCTCTGACTTTTGAACCCAACTTAAGCACTTCTCGAATACGTCACTGCATTTGTCTGCAAGTGTTTACCTCTAGTTTGTAAAAGCCAGTATTGATAAAACGGCATTACAGACGCAGATGTTCATGGTTTTGGGTATAAAAATACTATGGGATATAAATAGAGTACTAACGCAGTACAGTGAGTCACATGCGAAAGCAAATATTGCACAAGCTTCTCTCAGAACTGCACTTTTCTAAACGCTTGATTTCTACAGCTACTTGTATTGCAATGCCATTAAGACACTTGAAGTGTGACTGAGGTGTCATCAAACACACATACAGCATACGCCACACAACTTTAAAGCCCGGCCGAAACTGAAGAGCACGATCTTTCCTCTGTCTGCGGATGTATTAACCTCAGATGTAATTCTGCACTCATCCCCGCAGACGAAAAAGCTTTTTGTGTGACTCTTTCTATGAACATCTGTGAGCCGCTCTCAGATCAGAATGCATTCAGCAACTGCTCATCAGAAGATAGATATTTTAGCAGTAAGAAGAGAGCAAATATGAAATAACCCTCTGAACATTTCAGCTCTTCACCGATCCCATACAGAAATGTAACATATGACATATTGCCCAATGTCATGAGCGATATTGCCATATTTGATACCTATAAGGGATATATATATATATGCTATATATATATATATAATATTTACATAAGTACATTGAAGAAATAGATATAAGCTTATAACATATAAAATTGCCAAAGTTAAATCTGTATGTTAATAATATCTTTATAATGATTATATTACATGAATTACATGGTATTATTTGTAGCAACCATGTGTCAACAGTGTATATTTGACAAAAGTCTGTATGTTTAGCTATATGTGTTTTGAAATACATTTTTTATAAACATGTCTTTTATATTTACTTATTTATAAGTTTACATGACATTTTTGTTTAAATAATATATATACATATATAAAAACACATACACATATAGTATATTATAGTACATATGGTATATTTATATATATATATATAAACATATAAAACACAAATATGCATATTACAAATTTTCCCATTTCTAATACAATTCAATAGTTTTTACTTCATATGACAATATATTTAATTTATGAATTAATTTATGAATTTAATATATGTACATACATTACATTTGCGATTAGGATCGGCCAACACATTACATGAGTTAATCACACCTTCACATGCATTAAAATCATGTAATCTTATACAGAGTAGCATAACCGATCTACTTTCCCTTGATCATCAATCTAATAATAATAAAAATGATAATAATTAGAAAGATGACATCAAAATGGATTTTAAATGGGTCACGTTTCATTTGAGGGTCTATAAATATAACACAACAGGATATAAAATGAACTAAATGAGACATTCTGATGGATTTACAAAAAATTCCTTATTCAACTCTTTAATTTACGGATTTAAAAGACCCTGAAATGAACGGCTCCCAGTGTTACAGATGAAATGACAAGAGACTGAGCTCTACATCATCAAAGACGGCACTAACGCATCACATCACGGCTTTACCTGATGAATCAAAACTCTGAGACATGCTAAGAGGCCGAATGACTGCAAGAAAACAGGCAAGGGTTTAGATTCACAAACACATCAGCAGAAGATCAGACATTCAGTAATAGTTATCGTGGATTTCATTCATTTTCAGTGTACGCGGATGGACTGAATCATCGGGATAATATCAGCCATGTATGAAGCAAATAAACGCCACACAGAGAAGCTGCTGCGATGCAATCAGAGCAAACGTCAAGACAGGTTAGTTTCTGTGATAGTTCATCTCACTTGAACATCATCAAGTCTGATTACAACATCGAGCAGTTAGCGTGTGCAGTGACCTTCATACATGATCCATAATGCACATTCAGCTGCTCTACATGACCTGCTGCTTCCGTCCATCTCCAGCAGTAAATGCATGTATAGTCAGGGCTCCTACACACTTTTCCAGAATCAAATTTCCAAACCTCTCAGTAGATTATCGGACCATATTTAACATAGACGGTTCATCCAGAACTATTTGATATATTTTGTAGTAATTTGTAAATATTTAATTTTTTTGCATGCTTATGCATTACAGACAGAATCATAGCTCCGCCTTCTTTCTTTTCATAAATGTCAACTCATAACTTTTATGAAGAATTTCTCTTTGGTTTTGAGACTTTAATCTTTGCAACTTCAGGGATCTTATCTCTGCACTAACAGCTTGTAACCCCCCAAAGAGAAAGGAAAACTAAAAAAAATTAAAAATTAAAAACAAAAATTTCCAGACCTGGAAATTACTGTCAAATTCCATACTTTTCCAAACCGCATAGGATCCCTGTATAGTACTGTAGGCATGTGTGTGTGTGTGTTAAAGTCTCACCAAATCGACTTCTACGGATCATATCAGGCGACACGGGCCTCAGCTTCCTCTCTGATTTGATCTCCTCCAGAATGCGCTCATGTAGACTCGGAGGACACTTGGCCTGCGGTTTGAGTTTACGAGCCGCCACCTGAAATCATACAAACATATCATTGCATGAGTCAATTCCATCTGTCTAGTCACCAGAATCATGCGCTAAAGCACCGCAGACAGCACATGCATAACAGCACTCACAGGGTTGAGAGGGGGTCTGGACCTGATAAACTCCAGAATAACCTCATGAGCACTCTTCTTTAACCTCGGAGGAATATCTCCATTCACCTGAGAGAGAAAGATTTGTGTTATTATGGTGGTTATTGGTATATTATACAGGTACAAAATAGATTTAATTACTTTAGATGGAATATTAACAATATATCAGTTAATGAAATATAGTTTTTTTTAACTGTAAATTAGTTTGAATCTAAAATTATGCAGCCATATGTTTAATTTCTCAAATCAATAATTTACAGCGTAGTAAAGACTCATTAAACCCTTTATAATTGAAGCCATTGTCTATTAATTATTTCAGATATAGTTTGTCACGAACAAGCAATAGATATTTGGCAATTTGTTTTGAATGCAACTTTTGGAAATGTTTTTTGGAACTTTAATTATTAAGTTAATGTGTACTTTACATGCATCAAACAAATTGAATCGCACAAACACATTTTAGCCAATATTTTTGTTGCTCAAAAAGTAGAGAAAGACATGAAGTGTCTGAATTTACTCCAATGTAACTTGAATACATTGTATAAAGTGACCAAATGCATACATTTAAATGTAAAGTAAAAAAAAAAAATGCTGTTACAGATGAAATAAAGATTGAAATAAAGTCTCCAAGGCTCACCATGACCTTGCGTAGCTTGTAGCGTTTGGAGCGGATGTCATCCATGAGCATCTCGTACGGCGTGAGCTGGAACTCAATGGGCAGCGGGTTATACTGGCGTTCCTGCACCTTCTTCAGCTTCACGCCGTCCCTCAGATCTCGCATCACCTGCACCCAGAGCCAGGCCTGACCGCAGCACACATGAGCACCAGTGCGTTAGACAGACTACTGCAGGGCCAATGTAATAATCCCAGGAATGCATGAACATCATAAAATGCATCATTTTTACCATCTGAAAAGCTTAATCTTTCCATTGATGTCTGGTTTGTTGTGGAGTTTAAAATCTTAGCCATGCATATTACTAATCAGAAATGTTAAAAAAAGGTGGTATTTCAACTTATTCAACTTTAAAGGATAATTAGGTGAACATTTAATAATGTTGCAAAGATTATGGGATTATTACTTTTGAACGTTCTAAAAGAACATATTTGAGAACGATATTAAAGGATAAATAACTTTGAACGAACATTCTTTGAAAGAACGTTTCTTCATAACTTTGAGAGAACCAGAGATTTTCTCACTAACTGGAATCATCTCAGCGTCATGCGTTTCTAATGTGGAGAGTTGCTCAGCTCAAGACACGTTAATATGACACAGACTGCTTCAAATCTGCTTCACAGTAAAAACAGGAAACTATCCAATAATCAGATCCGCTCTGAAGAGGAATTATTCAGCTCATTTTGAATGAAATCATTACGAACTGTGTCATTATCCAGCTCAGCTCAACTTTTGTTCTCATCATCAGACATGTCTGTGAAAATCACTAGTATATTGCTGAATATTGGATGGGGAACAAATTGGGCCAATCAAATGTCTCAGTCATTGAACGGCGGATCACTTACCCAATCAGCATTCTGCAGCTCGTTTAGCTCCCTGCCAGGTTCATCAACAGAGTCGCCCTCCATCTTACGCAGATTCTGTCCAATCAGAGCGAGACACAACATTTCAGAGAGCAGCTGACTGGAGCAGAATCCTCTAGAATCTATAGATGCAGCAGTACAGTATGTGTCTGAACCGAGGCTATTATTACACCCCACAATTAGATCAATCCCACCAAAGCTAGCTATCAAGAACATGTGCAGGTCTTATTTCACCACAAAATCAGGAAATTACATTTTGCATTAGGAAAGTTTGCTTACTTTTGCACTTTTATGAATATATATACATATATCTGCGTTTGAGTGTATACTGTATATATATAATTTTATTTTCTACAATAACTGATTTTCCACTGTTTTAAAACAGGACAAGAGAACTTTCTCATATTCATTTGTCATGCATTTTTAGTTTTGTAATTTTAAGAAATATCCCAGAAAATATGATGCAAAATATTAACAAATACTGCAATGACATATCAATCATACCAAAATACCTGATGTAACAAGCATATATAATATTGAAAACTAAAATTAATAATAGGAAATAAATACATAAACTGTAATAAATCCAAAATAATACCTAAATAAAACTAAAAAACTGACAAAACACATGACCAAAACTACAAAATAATAAAAAAAAAATAACTCAAAACAATAATGTTAACTATAATAGTGTGCAGATAATGCTGAAAAAATAGGAAATAAATTTTGTTACATTTATGTCATGTCTATGAATTTGCAGCATAATCAATTTACAGGTGAGATATATAAAGGATATTTTGTGTTTTTCCACGGATTTACTTTGATTAACAGAAAGAACAGAACAAAAGGACCTCCTCGTGTTTAGTTTAGTCATTTCCCCTGCAGCTGAGCCCGAACGGTGGCATCATTATTTAGTTTGGAAATAAAAGGCTTTACAGTGAGGTAACAGTAAACCCTCATGAGACGCCTTGTGAGGCTCGTCTCATCTTACACTCAAATCCCCAGAAAGAGTCGCAGCAGGCACAGATTGTCCTGCGAAAATCAGTAGAGGATGTCCATCCTCTCTCAGGCGGTTTTTGCTGCTGTGCCTTTAAGACTTCTAAACAAACACCCTTTTTCATGTGAAAGGAGATCAATGGAGACAAATGAGATAAAACACATTTCCATCTCTTCCAGGTCTGGGTTTTATGTTTCCCTAGGACAGTTTTATATAAGCCATGTTATTTGGCTAACACATTATAAAGGGCACAATCAAAGGAAACATGGAAATGTCATCATAACATCTAAGGTCACACCAGCAGTAAAACCAGCTGCGACCCTCTTCCTCATATGACATCATTACATTTATTCAGTCATAAATAATCTGATGAGAACAAGAGCAAAAATGTCAAACCATAGATCTGATGATATCAATAATAACATATACAGTATTAAAAACATTTTTGCAAATAGAAATAAAATTAATAAAATATTACTATTAACTAAAACTAAAACACTAACACTTTTATTGAAATAAACTATTAACTGAAATTAAATTTCAAAGCAAAAAAATTGAATTTATGTTAAGTACTAAAATAGTTCAAATTAAATAAACTAAATAAAAATAAAAACTAAGCAGACATAATAAAAAAACATAAAATTTAAAAGGAAAACAGAAAATAACCCCTATTTCAAAATATGAACAAAAACTATAATAGAATATAAATTATAATAAATTAATATTAATGTAAATATTAGATGAAAAAATGAAATTACTAATTGGAAATAAATATAAACATAAATAAATCTCATATAAATAAAAGCTAATTTAAAATGATAATAAATGATATTAAAATAGCACTGCTTCTGATGTAAAATATATAAAGGAGTATGTATAGGAATGTAAAAATAAGAATGTAGCTTGATTCTGGGCTGGATCTGCTCTCACCTCTTTGGCGCTGCGGATCTTCTCCAGGAAGGTGCGGAGCTCTTTGGTCTCGGCGTACAGAGCTCGACACACGGCCTGGTAATGATTGGGTGCATCGGCCGGGGTCGGCAGGTGAAGGGCACACAGCTACAGACAGAGGTGAGAGACGCTCATTCAGCTTCACACTATAATGAAGTTGATGGTAAATTATTTATCAAGTAGATGAGTGTTTTGCACAGGTCAAGAGGAGACACGCTGATCTGTAGCACGGCATATGAATGCGTCATAAATGAAATAAATGGACAGAAGGTGTGTGGCGAGTCACTCTCGGCTTCATGCTGGCAGCAGAACGTCTATCTCAAGACCATTAGTGAGATAAAAACATCAACACGGCATTTAAACACTCTCGCTGTGATCAGCAGATCGCAAAAAATTGTCTGCGAATGAATGCATGTGTACCAGAATAAAATAGATCCGCTCAGTGATTAATAAAGGCACTTAAAGAAAACACATATATAATGAATAAATATAATGCAATGTTCATTCGCATTAAACAACATTTCTTGTTTAAAAATTAAGTTTAAATTAACATTTTTTATTGAACTTTTTTTTTTTTATTTAAAAAGTTCTGCTGTTATGATTTTTTCTGAAGTTATTTTATATTGTAATATACTTTTGCCTATCATTTTTGCACACATATACATAAAAAAACTATGGAATACTTAAGAATCGTAATGTTTTGGAAAGAGGTCTCTTCTGCTTATCAATGCTGCATTTATTTGATCAAAAATAATTTTCAATTTAAATTAACAGTTTTCTACGAAAATTTATTGTAAAATATAATTTCCGAGACCAAAGTAGAGTTTTTTGCATCATTACTCCAGTCTTTAGTGTCACAAAATCCTTCAGAAATCCTTCTAATATGATGCTATTAAAACAAATGACTCTTAAAATATTTAATGGTAATTTCCTTTACTCAAAAAGCTCTGCTGTTACAACTGTGAACTTGCAAAAATTATTTTATATTGTAACATTAAGATTGTAGACCATTTTGTGCATGCACAAACATACAAAAGTTTGGAATAATTAAAATGTTCTCATGTTTTTGCTCACCAAATCTGCATTTATTTGACCAAAAATGATTTTGTAAAAATAAAAACACATTTTTCTATGAGAATATATCGTACAATATAATTTATTCCTGTGATCAAATCAGAATTTTCACCCTCGTTACTCCAGTCTTTAGTGTCAAATGACTCTTTAGAAACCCTTCTAATATGCTGATATTCAATTTTGCACAAGGACAGCACTGAATATTTAAAGATATCTCAGATCAAGTGATTATCGAAGCAGCTGAAACAGTGAAACACTGTTGCCATTACCTTGATGATGTCACGGTAGCCGCGGATACGGCAGGGGTGGGCGGGGTCGCGGTCATCCTCGTCTTCCTCAGTGGCGTCGTAGCCTTCATCAGCGCAGGAGTCACTCTCTGCTTCAGCCACGTTCGTCATGAGGTCGATGAGCTGCTCGAGCGGCGGACTCAGCTCTCGCTCCTCGTTCTCCTTCAGACCGTAATCCAGAGCCCTATAGATCGTGATGCCCAGAGACTCGATCACCTGCACACAAACACACACAAAAGCGTTTTAATAATCAGTATGTTTGTCACTTAAAATATGTGCTTTCAACTAGATATACTTGCAAAAGAAACTAAAGAGATAGTTTGTGTAAAAATTTCAATTCTGTCCCGATTTCCTCAGTTGTTCCAATATTTTCTTTTTCTGTTGGACACAACGAAGATATTTAGAGTGCTGGTTAATCACTAACCCCACCCACAACCCTTGCCACACCTGGGACTCAAACCCACAACCTTCGGGTTACAAGTCCAACTCCCTATCCATTAGGCCACGACTTTTTATTTCTACGGAAGTCAATGGCTACAGTCAACTCCTTGGTTACTAACATTTTTCAAAACACCTGTCGAACACCTAAAAAAGAAAGTCTGAAACGACGTGAGGGTGAGTAAACAATGACAGAATTTTTTATTTTTGGGTGAACTATCCCTTTAAGGCTTGCGTTAGAGAACATAACGTAAAACATCTTGACGATCTGGTATTTTAGTGCACTGGAAGGAGTTTGACTTCTGAGAAGTGCACTTAATACTCAAATAGCGATATAACACATTCTTAATCCACACAGATACACCAAACTACAACCTTAAGCCTTACTAGTTTGATGGTTTTTTTCTTTTACATAAGAACATCAAATACACTAAACACGTTTCGTGCCACAGGACCCTTAAAGCCTGTAACAGCAGCAGGTTTCAGGTTTTTCCTGAGGCTGAAGCGATGCAGTGAAACTTCCTCGGTGACCTGATATAGTGAAACTAGTATGATTATATTGTGTAAGGCCTGTTAAAACACCTGGAAATGGTTGTAAGGTGTCAACGAAACCTTAAAACAGTTTGGTTTCTTATGTCACATTTGAACAGTGTATGCTGACTAACCTGTGTTCAGAATAATGGTGGGTTGTATGTTCTTTTACTCTGTGCAGCTTTGTTCAAGGCTTTTTGAGAAGGAGGTCACATTACATCACAGTCAAACTGGAGTCAAAATACTGTCGAGTTTGACTGGACACACAACCTTTGAGATATTTTCTTCTGGCTTATATGAGCCGATTATCAGAGCAGTCCTGTGACCCAGTTTTTGGGCTGTGATGGACCAGTTGAGAACCACTATGGTACATAGAGATCTATTCTGTCACATTACTGAATGACTGTTTTAGGTTATTTCATGTAAAAACAAGCTGCCAAATGAACAGTCCTTATTTTATTTGAGCAAAAATACAGTAAAATCAGTACATATATTATTAAATAGAACGTATTCCTGTAATCAAAGCTGAATTTTAAACGTCATTACTCCAGTCTGCAGTGTCACATGATCTGCTTTTCATCAATTTAACACATTTATGCTGATTAAAACAAGCATTCATTTTTTTTTTTAAAAAACTTAAAAATACTAATTGGAATTATTCATTAAAATGGTTCAAGAGAGATGTACAGTATTTAATCATTTATATACACATATCAGCATCACAAATAAAATGAGATGATGTAATGAGATGTTCCTTCCTGTATTATACTGAGATCTTTTCACATGGTTAATTATAAAATCGTTTGCCCCTAGATAGCCTGGGTTCAAAACTCATACGCAACTTCCATCCAGTCATGAAGAGCGCTTTGTTGCTCTTTGTGATGTTAATAAACCCCAACAGATTCTTAAGAAGAGGCTGGAGTGGCTGCAGTGAAGTGAACAACAGACTCATTCACTGCGGCGTCCAGCAGCCCATTTCATCCACAAACACAAGCTCTGGGTAATAACAGCCTCCCATGCTCTGTCGAAACAAAAGATAATAACCAAAAGCAAAGTGAGTGGAATTTGGGAACTGTAGCTCACATGTCTGCAGATGAAGTCACGCTGGACTGCTAAAACAGAACGAGACCGTCTGAATGAAATAAAAACTGCTTGTGGATGTCTAGAGTAGACTCTGAACTCTTACTTCTGTCTGTCAGAGAAAGCTTCTGGAAAGCAGCTTAACAAGGATTTGACTATGGACTGAATTTTGGGCCCTTAAACCCCAGCATGCACTGCTAGACCTGTCACTGCTTCTGTCACCACATTTAAGTGACAATTATTCACATTACATAAGGGCACTGATCCTAAACTACATCCAAATGGACAGATGTTTGATGGACTATTGGATGATCGATATATACACACTACTGGCCACTGCATTTTAAAACATAATTTATATAAATCAGCAGAAAATCAGCATATTTGAATGATTTCTGTAGGATCATGTTTCACTGAAGACTGGAGTAATAATGTATGAGTTACATGCATATATTAAAAAAACTCAAATCCATCTACTGAACTCTTCATAAACCTGGAAGGTCAGAGATGCTCGGGATGCAAACAGTGATCTGTTGGGTCTATATGTCTCTAATTGGCCTTTAAAATGTCACCAGCTGCTGACTTCAAATGAATGAACTTGTTGAGTGACAAGCCGTCTGAGAGACTAGAGAGAGCAGAAAACATCTCAATACAGCTGCTTCTTCAATATCTAACGATTAAACACATCTGTTCACTGAAATAAAGCTGATGATACAAAATAAAATATGAATGTCAACCAGGGTGACAAAAGCCGATGTCGGGTTTATTAGATTCGGATAATATCTGTCTGAGATACAACTCTTAACAAACCTGGAATCTGAGGGAGCAAAAGAAATCTAAATATTGAGAAAATCACTGATTTCAAATCAGTTCTTAGCCATGCATATTACTAATCAGAAATAAAGTTTTGAAACATGTAAGGTAGGAAATTTGCAACATATCTTCATGGAACATGATCTTTACTAACATCCAATTAAAAGAAAAATCTATAATTTTGCCCCATACTGTGTATTTTTGGCTACTGCTTCAAATAAACCTGTGCTAAAGG
>JAUMHR010000070.1:20025695-20043518 GCA_032361145.1 Enteromius fasciolatus | reverse complement strand
TTTCCCAGGAGGTCTCCCATCCAGGTACTGACCAGGCTCAACCCTGCTTAGCTTCAGTGGGCAACCAGGCTTGGGCTACAGGGTGATATGGCTGTGGACAATATATAAACAATTTATTAAAGACATGTTTTTCAAATTTGTTTTAGTTAACAATAATGTTCCTGCTATCAGTTTGTGGAGAAAGATTACAAGATTATACTGCTTCTATACATCAAAACAAATTGTATACAATCATTAGAGAAACTTCAGTAAGAAAACTAACCTCGGAGTTAAACCATAACTTTTTACAATGCAAAAAAACACTTTTTTCACTTCACTAAGTAGTCATGTAACAGGAATTACATCTAGTAACAGCAGCATGTATAAGAGTACCTGGAACAGAGGGTGATCAGGGGGTGTAGTTGGGTAGGTTAAGTGGGTGGAGTTGGTACTCCTGTGTATATACATGGTAACTGAAAGAGTAATTACCTGATAAATTCAGAGCAATTGTCTATTTAATATAAAGTTTAACACTTTACCTAACCAAAAAGTGCTGTTAGTCCTGTTACACATTTGTACTTTCATTACTAGAAAGTGTTGTTACCAATGTCCTGTTACACATTTGTACTTACACACACCATTCTGAGGGGTGTTACATGTGTGTAGTTACAGAAATATTACAGCTGTGGATACTATGTAGCGGTGTGTACTTACACTGTGGTTACACACATACGCAGTTACTATGGAAGTACACAGTTATTAGGGACACTTACGATAAAGTGGGACCAATTTCCTAAAAGTGAACTTTAATTAATCTAAAGCTGTATATAAACAGTCTGGTATTGGAAAGTATATCATTAAAAAGCACTGCAAGTCTTCTTTATTTACATAATTGTTTGCCTTTGTTTTCGTAAAACTAAAAGTATCCTTTAAAAAATGCTCTGGCTGAGTGTTTTCCTCAGGCAGGGTTTTCTCACACTGGTAGTTTGTAAAAGCAGTCAAACTGAGTTTAATGCACAAATCAATCTTTTTCACCAATCGCAATCTGGAGAATCAGTATGCGTGCTTCGCAAGCTGCTCGATTTGAAGGTTTTTACTAAATAATGAGCCTCATGCTTCATTTTTAAGCCGACGCACACAAAAAGTGAACGTTTCATTATTTTAAAAGGCTGAACGGTTATAATTCTTTATCGTGGAGCTCGACTGGTCCACCTTGCGTGAAGCTGATGCCTCAGCGCTTTTGTGCGAATGCTAAATGACTGCCAGAATGTCACGGGACGGGATGTATTTGCTACAGGCTGACGGGTCTGTTCTAATCGGTGTCTTCAGTGATTTAAAGATCCAGATTCAATGCAAGTTAACTCTAATCGACAGCAATATGTGCCTCAGTGGCTGTTCTAGGTGGGTGAACTTCTAATTATGCGTTACTAAACATTCCTGTGAGTGGAGTTTGGTTCATGCACTCCGTGAATATGTGAATTTGGGGATAAAATGTGGTTAAAAATAAGGTCATGATCCTAAAAATCGAAATGGTTGCACATATAGGCTTAATGTCTTGAGAAGAAACAGATCCATTATTAAGACGTGTTAACTGTTACTTCTGCTTACAATGTGAGTCCATAATCCAATAACACTTCTTCTAGTCAAAAAGTCCATCTCCTGTTGTCTATAACATCACTCTGTGCACTTTATAGCGAGACACCAAACACGTACCAACAGGTACATTTCACTGCAGTTTCCAAGTTATATAGGTATTGCAATAAATACCTATATAATGTAATAGAAACGTGCCAGAGTTCACGAGGTTCAACCTGTGTTTTAGCGCCACTCAGTGACACTTCTCTTTGAAACTGTGGTGAAACAGAGGTACATATATTTATGAGACCAGACTGATTTGTGTAGAGCTGGTTTGGCTTTTAAACAGTGCTTGATCTATCCAATTTTGTCTCCTTGTTCAGACCAGAACATGAGAATTTCTCTCTGGAGGATGGACCTGTATTTTTTGTCAAAAATGTATTTGTTTCGTACAAACACACAGCTTTTGTCTTCTCCACTGGAGTGGTGTGGATAATTGTGATGTTTTTTTATCAGCTCTCATTCCGACGGCACCCATTTACTGGAGAGCATCCATTTCTGAGGCACTGATGCAATGCTACATTTCTCCAAATTTGATGAAGAAACAAATTCCTCTACATCCTGGACGGCCTGACGGTGAGCACTTTTGCAGAAAATGTACATTTTTGAGTGAACTATTCCTTTAATGTCATAGCTGTCTGGTAAATCAATCTCCTGACATGAAGCGGGGCATTATGGAGAACTGATTGTCTGCTCAGACTTTTCCAAAGGTGAGATCTCATCATCCGTCTGATCACTATTACTGACATTCATTATCATCACATCTGCATCAGCCCTGATCACAGAAACGCTGCTTCTCTGACAGGAGTCAGAGACGTCTCATTATGTCTAATTTGATCCTGCATCACTCACACCAGCAGTTCATTTCAGTGCTCCCAGTAACACTCGGCTAAGGATTATTGTTCCTCCACCTTTGGGCGTCCTGTAATTCGGTTTCTGGATAAGCCTGGATAAGAACAGACGCACTGGAAAACAAAACAAAACAAATATTAAGCAACAAGCAATCAGGCAGATTTAATCATGACACACATTCTGCAGCAGATGTTGGCGATCCATCTGCTGTGACATGATGAAGCACTAATTAAAGTGCTGTAAGACAGATTTTTAATACCTGAATAAACTGCTCTTGACTGACAGCTAACATGGAATCGGAATGTTCTGGCAAGGAAGTGGTGTTTAATGGAATGGGTTTATGGAATGTTTTTAAAGTTTACTTCTACTTTCAGAATGTTTTGAGAACATTTAAAAGTAACATTCTTATGTTTTAAAAATCTGGATGTCATAAATAGTCTCTTCTGCTCACCAAGACTGCATTTATTTCAGCAAATACATTAAAAATGGTCATTTTCTGAAATGTTATTACAATTTCAAATGGCCGTTTTCTATGCGAGTATATATATATTTATATATATATCAAGTCAAAATTTATTTTCTATAACACAACAAAGTCGCATCATATATATATATATTATTTTCCCTAATTCTTTGTTGAATAGAAACTTTTACTGTTTACTGTCACTTTTGCTCAGTTTAATGCATCCTAAAACAATAAAAGTATTCATTTAAAAAACAAACAAAAAAAAAACTTACTGAAGTCAAGCTTTTAAAAAGTACTTATGTCTGATCATTTCTCAGTTTCTTTATCATGTCAGTATAAACCCCTGACAGCAGCCGTTGTGTTTTAAATACATTATAAATTCAATTTCCCTCCAAAAATCATCTCATATCCCATAGCGTTTACGGTCCAACATTAATTCTCAGCAGTACACAAAACACAATAGTACACACACAAAATAATTAGCATTTTGAACATCTTGAGGATATCACAAAGAACCTGAATCCTCGCAGCATCTCCGTTAGTCCCGCTCATCTCTTTTCTTAGCAACTGAAAGCAAACGTTCCTCCTCCCAGGTTATTTTTGCTTACATGTTTCCTTTTAATATTCATGCATTCGAACATCTCAATTATGGTTCTGTCAGTGACATACATTATGACTGCGTTGAGTGCTTCATTATACATAATTACCATCCCTCTAATGAAGACGAGCTGCGCTGTCAGGACTTCACTTTCCTCCAAGCGTCTGCTGAAGGAACGGCTGGACTGTGATAATCAACATCCCACATTACAAATGAACGCCATGTCGAAGGTGCTGTGTTTGTGAGGTTTCACCTTGAATGCCACATCATTAAATGCAAGAAAGCGCCATGGCCTTCAGAAGCACAGCTGAAACACAAGGACACACTCATGACAAATAAACATTTATAAAGTAGCATGCAGACAGTTTCATCAAAACACAGAGGACATCTTATATTTTCCACAAAACAGCAATACTGATGACAGCTGCATATGATCAACATCATATTGATAATTGAATGCGATGCATATTGGGTTGTTGTAAATTGCAAATATACATGCACTCAATATTAATGTGCTATGTAAGTCACCTGTAAACTGCTTTAAGTAAATTTATTTCTCATTCAGTTATTAAAATCTATTTCTTAAGCATGTAGGGGTCAGTAAATATGCATATTTCTCCCATATATGAATTTGTGTAGTACAGTCAGTGATGAACGTCAAACAAAGCAATTATGAAAATGAAGACAAAAATGATAGTAATAAATGCACTTTTTATGAGAAGATCAATAGCACTACAAGATATGAATGCATTCTTATAAGTGATTAAAAACAGTAATACGATGTGAATGTTTTAA
Source organism: Enteromius fasciolatus (assembly GCA_032361145.1). NCBI lineage: Eukaryota > Metazoa > Chordata > Actinopteri > Cypriniformes > Cyprinidae > Enteromius > Enteromius fasciolatus. Next base: position 20,039,193 of record JAUMHR010000070.1, on the reverse strand, counting down.
TTAACGCATTACGTATTTATACTGTACATGTTGAACAGTTCAAAAATTAGTTTTATCTGTTAGATGTCAACAAAATCTGATTTATATTGACTAAAATTATACGGCATATTAGAGTAAAAGGGACTGCTAGTAAATATGTGAATGTCCAAAGGTTTGAGATTAGTAATACTGAAAAATGAAAAGACAAAAAAAATAATACTTCTACCCGGAAAGATTGTGACAAAAGACAAAAATATTGTGTAACATTACAATTGACTTTACTATTAAAAGAAATGCTGTTCCTTTAAACCTTCCACTCATCAAAAAATGAAATAAATTAATGAAGTAGCACGACTCTTTTCGAAATTTACCCTTTAAATGCGAAATATTTAAAGTGTCGCTAAAGTATACTTGCAATAGTTCTATTTTAGCACAATCAAATATACTAAATATGGAGTATTTCGTTTTAATTGGACTTCAGCACAACTGTTCCAGTTCAGCAGACTTTAAGTAGACCGGTTTAGTATCGTATACATAAATATGAACATCTATTTGTAGTTTACTAAGCATAAAATAAATGTAATTTAAATATATTTATTTTTCAGTTAGGTCATGAAGATATTTAGTAAATTTCTTACTGAAATTATATTAAAACTTTTGATTAGTAATATGCATTGCTAAGAACTTCTCAATATTTCGATTTGTTTTGCACCATAGATCAACTAAAGGCTTATTTACTTATCATGCATAAAACTCAAATGTAAAACATAATGTAGTACAGGGAAAGATATTACATCATGCATTTGAAGGAACGGTTCCTTTGTCATTTGTAGTCATGTTAAGATGTGGATGAATTTGTTCTTCATCAGATTTGGAGAAATGTGTTTCTCTCAGAATGAGAGTCTAAACAGATGATATAAACATCACAATAATCTACAACACTCCAGTCCATCAGTTAACATCTGAATCAGGAGAGAAATCTGCACAGAACAAACATTTATAAGCCAAAACAGTCCAAAGTAATACGTGGCTGGATTTTCATGTGCATTGGAGGAAGTGTTATTATAGATTCAGAAGCTAATTGAACTCTTAATGCTGGATTTGTTTCAGCTTTAGTCTTCTCCAGATGTTAACTAATGAGTGCTGTGGATTATTGTGATGTTTTTATCAGCTGACGGCACCCATTCACTGCAGAGCAAGCACTTAAACTCTTCTTAATCTTTTATGGTCTGAGGGCGAGGACGTTTTGGTTTTTAGGTGAACTATTCCTTTAATTAAGAATCTCTTGTGTTTTTTGCCAAACAGCGGGTGTTTTTCTTCAGGTGCCGCAATGGTGCAATCTAATGAAGAAAGCACTGAAATCATCTAATTCCTTGAGTTCCATGGGACTGTAAGCACCGAGCTTGTAATTGTTTAATTGAGTCTACATAATGCGTCCTAATTGCAGCACATCCAGCAGACAAACGACGGTTCGGTCAGTATAATAGCCGTTTTTGCTCGTAGTATTTCTCTTGCAGCTCGTGTTGTTCTGAAAGGTTAGAGCTGCTGCTTATACCGCTCGCATTAAACCCAACAAAGGCCGGTGTTGAGCACCTGTCGACCAGTGTGATATCAGCACTCAAACACACCTGGGTCATTACTGAATAAATGAATTGTGTTTCATTAGACCATAATCAAACACAAAGAGCATGTTTGTAAGAAGGCTTTCTTCAGGTTCCTGTTTTGTGCCGTATATAATTCAGTCTTTGTGCAGCTCTCCGTGTGGATTAAAACAAAAAGCCAATAAATTGCAATTAAACAAGCCTTTGTGAATGAAAAACAAACAAAACATTAGAGCTAAAAAAATAACTTAATATTTATAAAATATTTATCCACAAAAACAAACAAAACCGTCAATACACATACTGTAAATCTGTTCTTCATTTATAATAAAACAAATATTTATCTAATTATATTTTACACTAAAATATTCATTGGTTAGAAATTACATAGGGTGAGTAAAATTTATATTACATTGTTTAATGCAGATTTTATTCAGCATTTAACATTTTATGTTTTAGAAATAATTGTAATTAATATTTTATACATGACATTAAAGAGCAAAGACATTTATAATGTTACAAAAGAGTTCAATTTATTGATGTTTGTAACGTTACATTCTGATCTGAATGAACACTGTTCTTTGGAACTTTTATAAAATAATTCTGATATAGATATAAATATTTTTGTATTTTCTGGACTAATAGTTATGGATCTATTTTGTAAGATTCTGAGGTCATGTGACTTGTTGAGGCCAGAGGTTCTGATCTTATGGCACTTTTATTAGAAAAGCAAATTGAGTTTGCATAGCTCCAGCACAGCACTGGCCGTAATGGGATGCGATGTCAAGCAGGGCACAGGTAATGACACTAATGACAAATCTGTAGCAGTAATTTGCATGTAAATAGCTGTCTTTATGGTGAGCGCACTGATGCAGACTGTAACAATGTGATTGCATCTCGCTGCACAGCGTGAGACGCTCTTTCTAATCCTGTGAATAGTACGTAGAGGACCTATAGGGCACAATTATAGCAGGAGACAGATGAGGTCTGAACAGACAGAGAAATTGGCCTCTGTGTTGTGGAGCTCTAAATCGCCGGCTGCAGTCTGATTTGAAAAATGTCTGAAAGAAAAGTCAGCTCAGAAAGATTCAGTATTAACTGTATTAAATATGCTTTTTTGGGTTTAGTTATATTTAAAAATCTGCTTTGATTTAATATATATATTTTATATAACATATATAATAAAATACTTTTGATAGTTTACATTTTATTTCAAATTAATTAAAAATAAAAAAACAGACCCACATGAATCTTCCAGTCTAATTATATTAATGTATTAATTAATCATTAATTATAATAAAAATGTTTTGATGGAAACAAAAATTTAATAAAACTTAAAAAAATACTAAAACTCTGAAAAAAGTCCAAAATAAAATGATTCAATGAAAACCTTCCATTCTAATGAATTACATTTTTTATATTAATTTATTCAAACATAACATTTTAAGCAAAATAAATTAATTCAATAATAAATGAAATTAAATTTAAACTAAAACAAAAAATATACCCAAATTAAGTTATTCACTGAAAATCTATTAAATGAATTTCTAATAAAATAATTGTATGTAAACAAAATTTTAATAAACTGTAAACCTCCGAAAAGCATAATCACTGCAGGAAGTTGAAGCTGAAGGTCAGTGTTTGGCTGCATCTAATAAATAGTATTCTCTTGTGAAACATACCATAATCTTTATTTACAAATAATAATGCTTAAAAATATTAAATGCAACTTTGATCAACTTTTTTGATGCCCTTCAAATGTTGACTGCTGTATATAATCAATGCATATTTTCCACACAAGGAATAATGATATTTAATTATTTGGCTATATGTGTAAGAAATTGTGAATGTGCTATTGCTTTTATATAACAGTAGCCTATGTTTTTTGTTTTTGTTCTTTATGAAGTATTTATTTTAATTGTAAGTAGATGATTAAATGTGCTGAGCTGTTTTTACTCTGACTGGGATTCATGAGCAGACTCGCTGGGAACAACATGCAGCTGTTTAAACTCAACAATTACTGTGAGATTACAGGTTAAATATGTGACTACAGCACCTGCTGCCAGTAGCATTCACTTTCACAAAATTACATCTACATTTATGCAACTGGCAAATATGATTTTATCATATTTATTCATGCATTCCCTGGGAATCAGACCCATGACCTTGTCGTTGCAATCACTGTTTCAAGTCTTCATAGTCTTCATATGATGCTTTCTGAGAAAAATAGACCCAAATAAAATTCTTTCAGTCATATGAATGGAATTTGTTTAGTTTGTATTCATATAAAACATTGCAAAAATGATTTAAGTTTAAAAAAGAAAAAAAACAACAACAAATAAACTATATTAATGTTATTTTATTTAATTAAGAAATTTAGTTTAGTTACAATTTATACACGTATTTAATAGAAATATAATTTTTATTCAAGTTTAAATTTCATTTAAATGTACTTTTTGTTATTATTTGAACTTTCTAAGTAATTTAAATTAGTTTTATAGTTAAAAACATTAAATACAATTTGAATTTAAGTGAACCTATAAAACAGCCACCATCAGTACATTGAGGTGGTCACTGGCTGCTTCTCTGGGGCTCATAGAGCTCCTGGATCAGTCAAGTGTACAAAACATTAAGAGCCAAAGCATTTGGAGGAGCTCTTGAGCGCTCGACTGAGGATGTGAGAAGCTGCCAGGTCCCTCCAGATCACTCTTTTCTCTCATGATGAGGCTGTGAGAGGCCCACTTCATTTACAGCTGGACATCAGAGTTATCCATAAGAAAACACATATCATGTAAAAGTCTATTCAGCTCTCAGTGTATTTCACATACATTTGACTTTTTTCAGGTTTAACTCTTTTATTAATGCGTTTCAGTCAATTTTTAAGACACTCTCAGAAATAAAGGTACAAAAGTCACTATGTTGATACATTTTTAAAAGACTTTTGTACCTATTAGGTTCAAATGTAGGTTCACTTTAAGTACTAGTATGTACCTTTAAGGTACAAACAGGGACCTTTTGAAAAGATACCACCGCAGAGACAGCTTTTGTACCTTTATATTGATGCGTCTATTGTTTTTCTTTAAACATTAGTGTAATTATGTTACACAATTTTATATACACAGAAAACGTAGGGTTTTTTGTCCTTATTGACAAACTATTTACTTGCAGTAATACTGTAAAGCTTCTTTAACAATCTGCAAAGCGCTATAAATAAAGGTGTCTTGTTTTTTTCAATATACCAAGTTAAGTTTTACTTTGAATTTTTGTACATATTAGTTTAGTTTTATTTATGTTAGTACTTCTATATTTTATTTTCGCTCATTTCCAAAATAACATTTAAAAGTAGTTCCTTTTCAGAAACTCACACTGTGTCAAAACGCCTCCAGCGTGACCACGCTCTGAAACTGCTGTGTCCAATGGAGGTGCTAGACGTCATAGGCGGGTGACATCATAGACCAGGAAGCAAAAAAAAGCACATGTGGAGAAAAGCACGCCAGCCTCATTCATTCAGCAGCGCTCTGTGTGGCTGTCGGTGATTCTTTCCCTGTGAGAATTGATTAGTTTAAGAGAGTAAAAGGATGAGTAGCAAAGCGTTTGTCAAACGTGTTACTCCCTGTGGCCGACACCTAAAGACTCACATCAACTGTGTGTTAAGTGCTTAGGAGAGGAGTATACGGCAGCCGCTCTCGATTGATCGTAAGCAGGTTGATGTGGAAGACATTATTGAGCTGGGGAGAATGGCAGACTTATCTATGCATGCTACTAAAGAGACCACTCGTGCGATCTATGGTGGTTCTGGTACAGTAGCAGCAGAGAGACATTTGTGGCTTTCTTTGTCTTTTGTAAAATCACAAGGCAGGGTTTGTCTGCTGGATGCTCCAGTAGCGCCCTCGAGTAGCGTCTCTTTGGAAGTGTTTTGAATGGTGTTGTAGAGAGACATCAGGAGGCGCGCAAGTATGCAGCGGCACTACAGAGTGCTCTTCCCTGTCACTAATTGGCTCAGGGGTCTGGTGTGCAGCCTAGAAGTAGTACTGCCTCCTACCGTATGAGTCAAAAAGAGAGTGTTGCTGCCTGAGCGCCCCCGCGAGACCGGGTGCTGGGGTGAAGCTCTACTTCTAAGCCTAAGCAGGATTTGAGAGAAGTGCTTATGGCTAGGAAGTCGCAGGGCTCTAAGAAGTCCTGATCTTTGTGTCCAGGATTCTTTGAGGGCAGGCCCCTGAGAAGATCAGTGGGTTTTGCCACAGCAGGACACGGCACCTGTTGCTCTTATTCTTGTTCAGTGAGGCTGGGGTGTGTGGGGATGTGGAAGTGGGGCCGGCGCTGCTCTTTTTTTTTTTCGAGGCCAGTCTCGAGAGACTGGTTCCCTTAGTAGAATATTTGGTGGCATGGGTCTGTCTACCGAATATATCTCAATGGGTTCTGAATATCGGAAGGGGAGGGTACTGTGTTCAGTTCAAGCAGACAAGCAGAACCCTTGAACAAGCTGGCGCACCAGATCCTAGTTTGGTCCCAGAGCAGACTCCTCTCGTGGAGAGCGGTCTATGTTCTGGGACATCTAAACACGGGGGCAGATTTCCTGTCAAGGCACCAGCTGAGGCCCGGGGAACGGAGTCTTCATCCAGATGTCGTACAGCGAATCTGGACAGTCTACTACAAGGCAGAGGTGGACATGTTTGCGACTCAGGAGAGTGCACAATGTGGCGGCCATTTTGGCTTTCCACTCCCTTGTGGATGGTCGCTCAGTGTGTAGAGATCCGTCAGTGGTGCGTTTGCTCCGTGGTGCACTAAGGCTGAGGCCTCTGGTGAGATCCCGAGTGCCAATTTGAGACTTGGCGGTGGTACTTGATTCCCTCTGTCGGGCTCCATTTGAGCCGTCAGAGCAGGTCTCTGACCGTTGCCTTACCATCAAGACTGCGGTCTTGTTGGTACTGGCTTCACTCAAGAGAGTGGGGGACTTACAGGCCCTGTCAGTGGCTCCTTCTTGTGTAGACTTTGCGCCCGGTCTGGCTAAAGTCTTTCTTTTCCCGCAAGCGGGTTATGTCCCTAAGGTTCACTCGGTACCACCACATCCGGTAATGCTTCAGGCATTTTGCCCGCCTCCTTTTACGGAGGCAGACCAGGAACGGCTGCATTGTTTGTGTCTAGTACGAGCACTAGATACCTACATTGGCAGGTCTGCTCTTTGGAGGAAGTCGGACCAGATGCTAGTGTGCTTTAGTCCTCCTCGTTGTGCTTTGCCTGCATCCAGGCAGACCCTGAGCAGGTGGATTGTCAAAGCTATCTCCATGTCTTATGAGTCCTCTGGTCTCCCCTCGCCGATGGGGATCAGAGCTCATTTGACTAGAGGTGTGGCGGCCTCGAAGGCCTTTTTAGCAGGTGTCCCGGTTCTGGACATCAGCAAAGCAGCGGGTTGGTCTTCCCCTCTGACCTTTGTTAAGTTCTACGGGTTAAACCTCCCGACTACCCCAGGCTCGTGGTCCTTTTGCCTTAGGTGTGCTGTTTCCACACTGGGCAGGGACTTGGGGGTCTGGGGGCGTGGGTATCTCGTTCCCATAGTGTTTTGACGCAGTGTGAGTTCCTGAAAAGGAACGTCTCCGGGTTATGAATATAACCCCCGTTCCTTGAGGGAACGAGACACTGCGTCTCTTGCCACACCCCCTGCATCCCTTTGGGTGCTTGCTTCATGCCGGAGGGCTGGCGTGCGTTTCTCCGCACATGCTTTTATGCTTCCTGGTCTATGACGTCACCTGCCTATGATGTCTAGCACCTCCATTGGACAGTTTACACAGCAGTTTCAGAGCATGGGCACACTGGAGGCGTTCCCATAGCGTTTTGACGCAGTGTCTTGTTCCTTCAAGGAACTGGGGTTATATTCATAACCCTGAGACGTTTTGTTGTGTTTTAAAATTTTTATTATTATTACTATTTAAACATCTGTATAAAAGTTTTCATTTTTAGATTTTCTTGTAGTTTTAGGTATTTTAGTATGTTAGTAAGTTAAGTTTAAACATTTTATTTCAATTCTTTGCAAGTTCTTGTTTAAACATGTATTGTATTTTTAAAAAGACGTTATATTATTTAGTCTTTTATTTTAGTAATTAGTACTGTACTTATCCAAACCCATATTATTTATTTATTTATTAATTCTCTGGTTTATTTTTTTGTTTTAGTTCCAATAAATTGTCTATTGTCTATGCATGTTTGGAAACCTTATCATCATATTCCATTTAGTGGCACAGAAAAGACACGTTCAGGCCTCAATGTAACACAGCAGAATACATTTCTTGTAAAGTCAAGTACCTTTTTAGGATGCAGATGTGATGGGTCCTGAGCGTGTATGAAGCACCGGTGACCGGCAGTGCTTCATTAGCATGTTTCTGTAGATAACCGTGTCCGGAGCTGATTCCTTCGGACAGCCTGCAGTGCTGTGCGACACGACTGCTTCAGCTCACATCAGTTACAAGCAAGTGATGAAATGAAAAGAAATGCTTTGGCATTCAAAGGAGCAGCGTGTTGTTGAGGTCAATTTTCCCTCTTAGTCAGGCGCAGATGCACTTTAGATTGAAATCTCGAGGAAACCAAACAAAAAAATTTATCTGACTAAGAGATATGAAGGATTTATCATCTCAAAATTCTAACGGTGCGTGTCAGATATTAGCGCTGAAACAAAAAGAGAAGTTTATGAATCTAAGGCTTCACCTGCCACTTCTTTCATTTGTCATAAATCTAGAAAAAGGACTAAATCTTTGTGGTCAATTATTTATCATAAAATGACAGATCGAGCATTCAGTCTCAATTAAAAATGAATCACAGGATGGTTTCAAAATTGACAGAAAACAGACAAAGAAAAAAAAGTCTTCATTTACCATTTCACATAGAAATTAGTTATTAGAAATCCTAATAATAATACTTAACAATATTGATGTTTTTACTGTATTTTTGATCAGATAAATGCATCTTGTGAGCATTTTATTTCAAAAACATTTATTTTTGACTGAACCATGTTGATCAAATTTTGGTGTTTAGATTTGGTGCCAATTTGTATCTGTCCAGATTTGAGATTTGCATAACTAATGAAAAATCAAACATGACTTTATTTACAAAACGCTTAAAAAAAAGTGAATTTCTGACATTTTTGAACATTATGATCCCAGTATGCCTGAGAAAACATATCACAGAGATTAATCGAAGTGAGGAAAGATCCCTGGAGAAACATGAGAGCAAAAACAAACAGAAATCATAATTAAAACATGTTTCCAGACATTAAATAAAAAAGGTTCTTCTTCAAAAGAGTTTGAAGGAATAATTCGTCCAAAAACAAAGAAAAGAAAAATCAGTCATTATTTACTCATCCTAATGTTGCTCCAAACCTGTATCATCTCCGAGGAACATAAAATAAACACATTTTGAAGTATCTTTAACTCACGCTACCCATGGCTCTCTACAAATATAATGAAACGATGTATACATTAGAACATAAAAGCACCATAACAGTAGTTATGATTGTGCGATGCATGAGAGTAAATAATGACAGATCTTTATTTTAGATGAACTATTCCCTCACACCGAGTGCGAGAGCTATTCTAAAAATGAGATAAACTCTTTTTTTCGTGACCCATTTTTTTGCCAACCAGCAGCCCTGAGAGAAAATTGAGAGGCAATGCTCAACAATCCATGAAACCGAACAGACACAATGTGAGAAGAAAGAGTGGAATAAGAAGCCACAGAGCATGACGGCTCAGGAACAAACGCAGGAAGAGACGGGAACAGTCCTGCATTATTCAGCTCGTATGCCGCCTTCCCTGGTCATTGCCACTGACAACAGGAACTGAAGTGTGTGTGTGTGTGTGTGTGTGTGTGTGTGAATGAACAACTGCACAGCAAATTCACTTCAAGCTTTTTATTATGCATTACATTATGCAATTCAAAATTAGATTATATAATGCATTTAAAATATTTTTTTATTATTAATGCAGTAGAATGCATTGAGTCTGCCATACACTATACAGTCAGCTGAATATTAAGCATTATAATACAGTACTTACCTAATGAAAGGAATATTTCACCTAAAATGAACAGTTGCAGAAAATGTACTCCGGTCATGCAAGATTGTTTCTTCAACAGATTTAGAGAAATGTAGCACTGCATCAGTGTCTCGGAAATAGATGCTCTGCAGTAAACGGGTGCCATCAGAACGAGTCAGAGTCTACATAGCTGATATAAACATCACAATAATCCACAGCACTCCAGTCCATCAGTTAAAGGAGTAGATCACTTCCAGAACAAAAATATACAGATAATATACTCACTTCCTTCTCATCCAAGATGTTCAGGACTTTCTTTATTCAGTCGTAAAGCAATTATGTGAAACTTTTCAGGATTTCTCTCCATATAATAGATTTCTATGGTGCCCCGAGTTTGAACTTCCAAAATGCAGTTTAAATGCAGCTTCAAAGAACTCTAAACAATCCCATGTGAGGAAGATCCGAACGATCTGTTATAAAAGAAAAGATAAAAACAATTAAGAAATGTTCAAATCTTTTAACCTCAAATGCTCCTCTTGTATAGATGTTTGTTCCAAGACAGTTAGGGTATGTCTAAAAACTCCCATCTCATTTTCTCCTCCAACTTCAAAAGCATTCTAAATCACTGCAGAAGTACTGACCCAGTATTTACAAAGTGAGCACGTAAGTCTCAAACTCTCTTTACAAAAAAAAAAAAAAAAAAAAGGTAAAAACAAAATGTTGGAGAAAATGAGATGGGATTTTTAAACATACCCTAGACAAGACCAGTGTTTGAGGTATAAAAGTATATAAATTGTTATTATGTATATAAATAACCAGTTGTTTCACTAGATAAGACCTTTCTTCCTCACCTGGGATTGTTTAGAACTCTGCATTTTGGATGTTCAAACTCAGGGTCACCATAGAAGTCCATTATATGGAGAGAAATCCTGAAAAGTTTTGCTCAAAAACATAATTGTTTTACGATTGAAGAAAGAAAGACATGAACATCTTGGATGACAAGGGGTTGAGTATATTATATTTTGGATATATTATTACTAAGATGATTTTAAATTTAGCTTCCGGCTAAATACAAGTCAATAATGTTATTATAAGTCAATGTTATTATGAATTATGGACAAACACACAGCTTTTGTCTTCTCCAGATGTTAACTGACGGACTGGAGTGGAATTTTATCAGACTCTCATTCTGACGGCACCCATTCACATCCATTGCTGAGACACTGATGCAGAGCTACATTTCTCCAGATCTGATGAGGAAACGCACTCATCCTGATCTTGGATGACCTGACAGTGAGTAAACACACACATTTTTTAACTCTTTAAAAGAGAACCGGTCATAAAGAATTAAAACCGTCTTTATTTACAGACGGATTTGTGTGTCCTATGAAATAATCATCTCAAAACAGCTGTGAAACTGACTTTCTTATTGCTAATATTTCCCCTTATGTCTGTCCATGTTGTTGTGGTTATTACCGTGAGCGATTCACACAAACTTCAAAGTGGGAAAATTGAACATGTCACAGACTGATTTCCAGAGAGGAGTCAAAAGAAACACTTTTAACATGCAGCACAACAAATTGAAGAATTTATCTCTCCTTCTGCAGCTCAAATCATAAAAAACAGATTTTATTAAAAATGCTGGTTGTGTATTAGACCTGTTATATCAATAGCTTTAGGAAGTGCATTTACAATGAGCCCATAAATAAAATGTTTAAAGCATAAACAATAATTTAGCAAACGTATCATATATAATCGATCCAGACTCTTTCCAGTGATTGTTATGAAGGAACGAGGGAAACATTGATCAGCCCTGAGTGGAAATCAAAACTATTCACAAAAATGCAATTAACATAACTAATATCAGCCCAGAGCTGAAGTTGATCTAATGATCTGTACGTGGCAATAAATTTACAGAACTTTATGAAAGGTAGCATAACGAAACCCTGCCATTAATTTAGCGGGGCTAATTACTGGAAACGCGCTTATCCTGCTGAAGGACCCCATCAATTACAGTGTAATCAACCTCCTGTGAGCAGATATCAGCGCTGTTTACTCCGTCACACATCTCTGATCTCACACTGCGTTCATTAACTCAACCTGTGTGACTCCAGCAGCTGATAACTCTGACATTTATTACTCCAGCTTTCACAAAAACTTCATTTAATGCTGTGTGTCTTTGAAGTTCAAAATCATCCGTTTTTAAAATTCATGTTACTCATCTCATTATGAATAATTCATCACTGCACTATTTAATGGAACAATAATCTTAACAACAACAACAAAAAAAGATGTTTATAGATGTGCCAGTATATAATATATATATAGAAACACACACTTTTTTTATTTACATGTGTATATATATATGTGTGTGTGTGTGTGTGTGTGTTTGTAAGATACTAACAATACAATTACATATTAATGAAAAAATAAATGAAATAAAATTATTTAATCAGATTCTCCACTAAGAAATGCATTAAAATATATTTAATTTTTAAAAAGAAATATATTAATACTATTACTTTTAGCAATAATAGTAATAATAATAATAATAATGTATATGTGATGCTTCTGTTTTTTTTTTGTAATGTTTTACTAACAATTTAGTAAATAAAAATACAATCAAATAAAAATAATTTGGATAACCCTCGTTTCCCTCGTAAAAGCATCCAAATATAATATACTGTATATTTACGTTTTTAGGTTAATTAAACATTTTCCTTGTTAAATTAATGATGTTCTTCTTATTGTGAATGATTAATCAGTGTGCACTATTTAATGGAACAACAATGGTCATAAAATATAAAACATTAAATAACAATATAATTACACAATAATATATAATTAAATATAGTACATAAAAAAAAAAAAGTATTTAATTAGATAAGCTGTTTGACTCAGTAATGCATCACATTACTGAAGGTAAATGTTCACCATTGTTATTTCAGGTTAATCTCGACAAGAAAGAGGAGAAATAAAGCAAGGTGTGCAGTAAGGACAGGAACATGCTTTACGCAGATGCTCAGGTTATTGCCGATAAGAAACTTAAAACAGCATGAAGATTCCCTCGACAGCAGTCGACCTGAAAGAGGAAAACACAAACAGAAGAGAGCAGTTTATGGTTCGCTAGGACACAGAGCCCTCAGAGAAAAAAAACTCTGAATGCAGTATAATGTGAAATGCAACGACTAACAGACTTGACCTTGCGTAGACGTTTTGGACCTCAGAGGCTGGCTGTATCGAGCGGCTCGGTCGATCTGGAGAGTAACGCTGATGGTGCTTCGGTTCGAGATCAAACTGATCTCAGAAAAACTCATTCTTAAAGTGTGCATACAGCCAGATTAATATGTAGTTATAACCAAGGAAAGTGTAACACTGTGACACCTGCAAAGCTTTGATCTGTTTGTCTGAGAATCACACTGATTCAACCAATGATGTGAGTTTGGGGCGGGACTATACGTTTGTCCGACCAGTGACAGGATGTTTAGAGAAACCTTTTTGAAAACAGTCTTTAAAATGACTAATAATGACTAATAATAATAATAATATAGCAAAAATCGTTGTGAAATCAATGTCAAATAAACAAATAAATAATATATATATAAAAAATAATGAATAAATTAAATTAAATATATGTATTAGGGCTGTCAAATGATTAAAATTTAATCAAATTAATCAGGATTTTCAGTGGATTAATTACTATTTGCAACTACACCTTAATTTAGATCAAGAACAGCGCACTGTCACTTTAATTCAGCGTAAGCGGCGCAGCAAAAATAGACTCGGCACCCAAACTTGCGCACAGCACTGGAATATATATATATATCCACAAGCAAATCACTGGTAATAAATATATATATATATATATATATATTTATTACCAGTGATTTACTG
>JAUMHR010000070.1:20006680-20017889 GCA_032361145.1 Enteromius fasciolatus | reverse complement strand
AGATTTTAGCCCCTTAACCTTTAAATCTAGCTGATTGTGCATTCACTGAACAGTATTATAACACTCTTTTTTAAATCTCAATAATCTGTGTATCATTACAAATGTTAAGGACTCCAGCTTTGATATTTAAACACGATTTATGATCATTACAGAGACAGTCATTTCATAATTTATGACAGCTGTCCACAATCAACATGTAAAATCAATTCGATAGTTATGGACATTACAAATTCAGTCGCATCTGCTCTGGTTTATTAGCATTCAAATGGCTTCAATAAACAATGTTAATTAGAGCTTTCAGTACAAAAGAGCACTCATTTGAAGAAATATTGCTATATTTAAACGTTTGTGTATTTCGCCAGCCGAATGCATTCAATGAAACTACCTTTCTAGCTAAATTAATTTATTTTTCATGTTTGCATCACAGATTTCTAATTAAGTTGTAGAGCTGCACAATAATAGCTAAAAGGTTATTATTAAGGTATTATTTTGCTCAAAAACGAAAAAAAAAAAAAATTAAATTAAACATGACTGTTTTTTTTTTTGCATTACTTTAGAATTATTGCACTTCTTCCATGAGCATAAATCAAGAACTCGCATGTCAAATTAATAATTTACATGGTTGCCTGTTTTCATCTTTTCCACAACGTAGAGGGAGCGTGTGTGCATGGTTGCCAGGTTGGGAAGCTTAAGTAAACCACTGGGCAGAAATATGCATCTATGGAAGCCCACCAAGAAAGAAAAAATGCTTTGGTAAGCCATAATTATAAATGTAAAAGTCATTACAATGACATGATAACTTTAAATTGTGACTTATGGAAATTTTAATAATAAAAAAAAAATGGATGACGACATGACATGGCCAAAATTAGGACTTTGTTGATTAGTTGATTGATTATTTGACTATACTAAGTTTATGAACTCATAATTAGTGATAGAAAGTTGAGATGTACATTCTAAGTCAAAAAAGAAACAGGCTTCCATTTAAGCTCATGACCTGGCAACCACGAAATCTCATGGAGGACTGATACCAATGCAAATGCCACACTTAAATGAAACATTTTAAGTAGGCTATAAATAATCACCAGCCAGAAATCACAGATGATTTAGCTTAATAAATTGAGAGAAGCAGAAATCGTGATTACGATTAAATGAATTGACCGGGTCTTATTAAGTCGGGTTTCATTTTCCGTGTCTCTGCATTTCACACGACAACGTTTCAATCGCTGGATGTTGTCAAATCAAATTCTGTTTGCCTTTGACATCATCTGCGTATCTTTGAAAAACACGCCGGTAGCAACTAATGAAGCCAAGCAAGAAGAAAAGAACTTCTTCCATACGAGACTAACCTATGCTGCATGAATGTACTGTACATCAAACTGAACTGCAGCAGCCTAACTATAATAAAGAAAAAAACATGCATGTGATTTATAGTAAGCACTAGTTAGTCTTCTGCATGCCTCATGCTGATTGCTCGGCTTGTGTAAACACTGAGCTGGTAAACACACAGCGTGTGTGTAGTTAGATGTGATCACCAGCCGTCTTTATGAAAACACAAAGCTTTCAAAGCAGAACATAACATAACAAACCCAAATGTATCCCATTATGCCTCTTAAATCTGAAATTACAAGCAGCCCCAGTCCAGGAGAAACACTTTCGTCTGAATAAACATTTTCATTTGCATACTGATTTTGGTTTGTTTTGTCTCTTTAGCAATATTACACCACTTCAGCCTGGAACGGTGTTTTATCAGTGAGAGAAACTCAACCACGGAGTGCTTTAGCTTCACTTTTAATATAATAACCGTAGTGCAACTCATTCAAGACTATGCATGCATTTCAATCCTTCAATTTAAATAATATTCAAATATAACTCCAGCTCATCCTCTGACGATATTATTTTAAGAGACGCGAGGTCAGAAATAGTGTGTCGGGACGAGATCAAACGAGGTGTTAATCGCTGGAGCTAAACCTGCAGTGTCTCGAATCCTTGTGATCAGACGCAGGTTAAATCTCATCTGTTTGCTTGTGATGTCTGAGAAAGCAACAGTTTGAGTCTGTGATTATCCAGCAGAGTAATGTCCTTCCTCCATCTGAGCTCCAGCAGATTGGATTCTCAGAAACACAGACACGCTGGAGGCATGAGCAGAAAGATAAGACTCCCAGATCACCTCCGTCTGACTTCACTCCACTCTTATGATTTATTAATAAAGTAACACTTCATTTTAAGGACCAATACTCACTATTAACGTCTTGTTTATTACCATGCATATTTCTACGGTTTTGGCTGTTTATTTGCACTTAAAGTAGCCTTTTATTCGGCATGAATAGATCTCTGAACACAAAAAATTAATGATACAATAACCGCAAATTATATATATATATACACAAATATATGCACACACACTTATATAGTCTCGTTATTTTATATATATCGTTATATATATCGTTTGTAATGTGTGTGTTTCTGGTTCTCGTCTGTTTGGGGGTGGGAGGGGCAGACGCGGGTTGTCTGTCCCGTCGTTCTAATTCTAAACAATTCTAATTAAATAAAATGTTAATTTCATCTACCATAAATTCATATTATTACTTTTACATAGTAATTGTATTTAAATAATTATTGTGTTTAAATAATGATTTTATTAAAAAAATCGAATTATTTTATTTTTTGTGTTTTGCCATTTATATGTGAATTATGTTTAATAATATAAATTGCTGGATGCATCATTTTTATATATTAAAAAAATTAATTTAAATATACAAATTTACTTATTTAGTTTGCATAGCTTCTGAACAAATATTTTTAATATTTTTTATTTAGTTTAAATACAAAAAGAATTAAAACAGAAATAAAAATTACTAAAATGAAAAAATAAATGTTAAAAAAAAGAATGTAAACTAAAATTAAAATCTAAAGCGAAATTCAAATGACTAATAAAAACAGTAATGTGATGAAGTATTTTCAGGAGCAGCAGTGATGTAAGCGTTGAGGTATGATGTTCTGACCTGAGCGGCTGTAGGACTCGTGACAGGTGTGAGTGATTTCAGCGGCCAGGTCCAGGTAATGCTGCTTCTGTTCCGCCGGGCCGTCGTCTGCACCGATGCCGATCATCCCGCCGGAGAAACAGGCCAGGTGACCCATCTTATGGTCCAGGATCCCTCCTCGCCACTCGGCCACATACGTCAGGCCGCCCGGAGACTTCTGCACCAGGTTCGTCTCAATGGCCTGGAAACAGAGAGATCGGTCTCAAACACACACAACACAACCCGCTGGCATCAAACAAACACAGCTTTAGGATTTGCTTTGAAACTGCTAGGACATTTCACAAATAATTACAAAGAAACTGCAACTAACACGCTGAATTAAACATTAAATTCTCAATTAAAAATATTTTTCTTGTAAGTAAAATCACTACAATAAACATTTATATACTGTTATAGCAGTTATTTTAAATGAGCTTTTATGATTACACTTTCAGTTTAGTTTGAATAATTTAGTTAAAAAGCCAATTTATTAGACAACATTGTTTATTTACATTGATTAAAATATCATTATATTTTATTCCAGCTGTACTTCAATTTACTTTTTTAAATTATTTCAGTTTTATTTCAGAGGACAGAAATTTAGTTTTTTCTTGTAAACTTTTTTTTTTTAAATAAAAGGTTTCTGTAAAAGTCAAATAACTAAATGGCAAAACACTCCTTTTAGCATTATTATTATACAGCGTATATTAATATTCAAAATTTGCTTTTATCATGATAGTTTCAGCTTAGTGTAATTTTGTAAAAAATTACTACTTTTTAAAAGGTTTTTCATTTATTGAATGTTATTTTATTCCAGCTTGAATTAATGAAAATCATTATGTTTAAATAAAATGCTAATTTTTAAGTAGAAACATTATAAAACTTACTTTTTTGTTTGACTTCAACTACAACTTCTAAACGACATTAGTGATAAGTAAAAACATGAACTAAACTCCAAACTCTTCCAAACTAATATCACTTACATCACTTGTTTTAGTATTTACTCATTTTAAATTAGCTTTGATTATTATATTTGTTGATGATAGCATTTTCTTTTAAACATTTTTTTCTTATTTATTTACAACTTAAAACAAAAAGTAAAAATATTTTTTGTAATAGTCAATTCACTTACTAAAGATTTAAATTTAAATAATATTAAATTGTATTTATATATATATATATGTACTAAAGATTTAATATTATATATATAAATAATATTAAATTATATTTTATATATATATATAAAATATCATTTAATATTATTTATATTTATATATATAATATTAAATCTTTAGTACATATATATATATATGTATATGTATGTACTGTTTTAATATTTATATAATATTAGTTATAGTTATATATATAAGTTATAATATTATAGTTCAATTTAAGTCATTTTAATACCTTAACTTTACAATTGTAGTGTTTGTTTACTGTTTTAAGTTTAAGTATTTCTAATTTATTTCAACTTTACATTAATTAATTAAGTTTTCTAAATCTTTTTCGACAACGTTTGCCTTTTTTCTATAACATACTTTTACGTTTTACCTTAGCAGCTCTTTCTCAGAGCATATTTGAGTGATGGAGCCTGAGATGCTGAAAACAACGCACAGAAGCTGAAGATAATGCAGCTATTAATCCAAAGACACACAGACGCTGGACGTGTTTTGTGTGAGAGCGTATAAGAGCTTCGTAAAGTGCTTTGAGATGAAGGCGACGCTGGATTTCAATACAGCACATATAAAAGCTTCACGGTGTGCACATATTACTGTAGGAGGGACGTTTATGCATGAGATGTTTTATGTATAGTATAGCATAAGACAGAATTGAAGTCAAGCCTCATTGAGATTCTATCGAGACTTTGAGAGGTGTAAAACTCTGCCAAAAACTATATGAGAAAACATCTCATAGTCTCTTCCTTTGCGTTTTTATGCTTGCGCCTCTTGAAGCCGAAAACCATCACAGACCATCAATAGCCAATGACTCATCGCTTGCTTTTGTTCTGCTTTTCCACACAAAACTCGTTCAGATGCTCTTTCTCTGTTCGCTTTTCGCCATTTTAGCATCGCCAAATGCAAACAAACCACTTCAAATCTAAGTCTGAGCAAATGCATGATTATCAAATATTATATCAGTTTTCCACAAATAAGCCAATCAGAAGCATTGCACAATCTGATAACATGTTTGAAACTTTAACATCATGGCCTCTCCTGAGTATAAATGTAATTAATATCTCATTCTTCAAGGGAAACATTATGTAATGACAAAGCTAATATGCTAATTAAGTGCGAATAAGTGAGAATGTGTTAGATTTCTGCTCTCGGGTGATTATGAGCACGAGGCTTGAGGTGAAACTAATCTTAAACTAATCTAATCAGGCTTCAATTAAAGCATGCAATCTATTTTACACACTAAGAGCCTGAGCAGTCACTCGTTTCTACTGAACATACTGGAAGTAGCGTGAGCTAAACAGCAGGGAAAGGGTGTTAGTGTACCTCCATGGCGCTGTAGTACATCTTCTTGGCCTCCTGATCCGTCTTGTCTGACATCAGGAAGGATTTGATCAGGTACTCGTAGAAACTGTCCCCGAGACCTCCGATAGACACGTGATCTGAGGAAACCAGAGGAGAACCACGACTGAATCACACACACATCTGCAGGACCTGTTTGAGCCGCAAAATCATGATCAAACATTCGGAAGATTTTAACAGAAATACGTCATCATAGAATAAAACAAACACACACACACACAATATCAAATATTAATATTTTTATTAATAAGGAAATGCCTTAATATTGCTAGAATGAGCCATGTTTGAATAAAGGCTTAACATTTTGGAACTAAAAGAAGTGCCTTGGAGTAGTTTTTATATAGATATTAATATTTTTAAAATATTGTGTTTATTGTACTTTATATTTTATATTCTAGAATATATATACTGTATATATACGTATATATATAAATACTTATACATATATATATATATGAATTAAAAGTATTAATTAATATAAATAAAATAAAATATTTCTATTTTATATATATATAATAGAAATATTTTATTTATATTAATTCAGATTTTTATTATATAACACACACATATACTCACACCAAAGTTCATAAAAATATTTTAAATAATGATTACAATAATGATTATAATTAATTTTGGAATATACATACTATAGACACACATATATATATATATATATATATATATATATACACGTGTGTGTGTAATATTATTTATCGTGCTTCATATTTTTAATACAATAATTGACATTTATACTTAGTTTATAAATATACATATATTATTTAAAAACATATATATTTTAGTATACATTATAAACTTTATTAATTTTCTATATATAAATGACTAATGAATGTATTTTTATTTATAATCATTTTATACAAAATACATGTGCATTTCCATCCAGGGATATTTTTAGCTGTTGAGGTTAAATATCCCCCAGACGTTTTCTCAGCGGGCTTCATGCCATTCATTCTGTTTATTCTGGGCTCGTAATCAGGATCATAAGCGAATGCCGTCTATTAATATGCACACCCTTTATTATTGTCGTGGGCTCGGGGATGAACCGGTCTCTGTAATCAGAATCAACAAACACGACGTCAGGACTGAGGCTCTATTGACATGTAAATCAGGACGCTCTCGTCACTATCACTGACACTCATTACTGTTCACACGCTGCAGCAATTAACACCATCTCCTGTTTCTCAGGTGACTCTGAAAGATTCAATTTCCAGAAGGTAATGGGATTTATTATAATTTTAATAACTCCTGGCTGTGGGCTCATGTCCCTGCTCGGCTCGATCCGTGTCACACGTGCCACAATATCTGCACGGAAGCTCAAAGACGCAGAGAAAAAACGACATCAAATAATAATAAAAATAAACATGTCTGCAGCCTGGACATCCTCCAATGCATTTATGCTCTTCACGAACTTCATTATATTTCGCTCTGCTTAAAATATAGAAAGCAGCTTTGCAGACAATCACAAACTGAACCTGTGAGACACAAGTCTGGATCTGTTTTAACAAGATACAGAGGAAAGAAGCAATATCTGGCACACACTTAATTATTTGTTATAGTACAAAAATATATTTAATTTATATTTAGAATTTAATAATAGTACTTAACATTTATTCATAGTAAAATATTTGTAATATATAATTATATTACACACACTTTAAATATTTAAATAATATAATATTTATAGTAGAAAAATAGAATTATTAGAATGATATTATAAATTAGAATAAAATATAAAAAATATGAAGTAACACTTATTACTACATATATGCATGTATAGTAAAAAACAGCATAATAATAATAATATTAATATACTAGTTGTATTTTTCTAATAACTATTTTAAGATTTATTCACAGTATTATATAATATTTAATAACTATTTATTAAATAATTCTCAATCATAATAAATCTTAAAATTATCATTTTTATTTTATACTGTTACTGTAATATTTTAGTAATTTTGATTTTTATTGTGCTTCATAAAATTTCATAATTTTATCATAATTATTTTTTTTTGGTTATATTAAATCTTATTAATAAACACACACGCACATATTTGATTAGACTTTCTCCTATACTTGGATGTTTTGTACAGAAGAGTGACTTACGCTGGACCCAGTTGCCGCTGACGGGACTCAGGAAGTTGGGATACAGACCGTGAGGCTTCTCGATTTTGTTCAGCAGCTTTCTGATGTTCATCACCTAGAGACAAACACAAATCATGCGGTTCATTTACAGTCTGTGTCCCGTCCTCTCAGCGTGAATCTTCAGCACGTAAAGGACTCACCTTCTCAGTGAATAGAGGGTTTCCAGACAGTTCAGACAGGTGAAGAAACTCCAGGTGCAGTGTCCCAAACTCAGCCAGGATACTGCTGCCGGCCGAAGCCCAGCCCCAGCTCCAGCTCGTGCCACTGCAACAGAGAGCAGAGCCGCACCGTGAACACCCACAATCACAGAGAGAGATACACATACTTGCATTTGTGGTTTACGGGGTCTCTTCATAGGTGTAATGGTGTTTCTACTGTACAGACTGTATGTGGTATTGTCCTACACTGACCTACACCTAAACCTACCCCTTACAGGAAACACTACACACTCTTACATTCTCAACACACTTCATTCTGTCTGTTTTATAAGCTTGTTTCCTCATGGAGACCTAACTAATGTCCCCACAAGCTCAACATTGACTGGTATTCCTGGTATCTATCTACTCACACACACAGAAGCACACTGCTCTTTTAAGGAAACTGTATTTTCTACTAGGAAAAGAATGCACAAAAATACCATATTAAAAATTATTTCTTTGTAGTGTACCTGAGGCAAACTGAGGCTTATGCAACCATTTTTTGATTCTCATGCAAATTGATTATAGTGTATTTTTCTGTATTCAACAAAAAATATTGAGGTATGTTTGGTTTACCATGCAAGTTTATATTTTAGTAAAGTAATGCTGCTTTTCAGAAATATTGCTTAAAATGTTTATTTTATTTCTTTATACAACAAAATAGGGCACATTACAACATTTTTAACTTGTGCAAATTGACCTTTAAAGGAATTTTAGATATTCTTTACTGGCAAACAAAAAATTACAAATGAAAAGTGTGTGTGTGTGTGTGTGTGTGTGTGAGAGAAAACTACAGATCTTTGCAGTGCACTGGATTGTAAGCAACTATAATGTAAATATTTTAAGAGCAGTACTTCCACAGCATTTCTGCTTTGTTTTGATTAAACGGCATTAGAATCGCTTCTGTTGCTGAAAACAGAGATGTGTTTACGCTGCAGGTCTCACTCAATGCCGAACGAAGACAAAACTGAAGACAGAAACAAGAAAGAGACAGAGATGCTGAATGAACTTCGCTCCTCCCTGCAGGATTGCTTCGCTGAAACTGTGGAACTAATTCACAAGATTATTTGTGTCTGGTTCTTATTGTGAGAGCGAGCCACGCACCGCTTCCCTTCTGAAGCAGCGATCAATAGCACCGACGTCTCGGGAGGAAGAGGAAAGTCAGAAAACTTTCAGTGGAAAAAGCAACGAAACCGGCACGAAACAACTAAGAGTTTGTTAAACAGAAGGGAGAAAGAGATGATTTAATCGATCTTTGTTAGCGCTGAGCAGATGCTTCTATTTCAAACAAACATACAAATCTTATGTTTTCTTATAAATTCATTTTTTAAGACAATATTGCACATTTACTTTTCCTTGCTTTGAAGCATGCATGTGATGCTACTGTACATTAGTATTTTAACAACAATAATATTATATTATAACTTTTCATATGTATTTATTGCTTTTGAAAAAAGTCTGTTCTCTCTCCAAGGCTGCTTTAATTTAAAAAAAAATATATGACATTTAAATAATTATATTATATTATGAAATAATATTGCATATTACAATTTAATATTACAATTTATAGTAAAATGCAATGTATTTCTGTAATAGAAAAACAAGAAATCCGGATACTTTCCTATGATACTACTACTATATATACTCTACTTTTCTAGGTAAGTGTGTGTGTATTTATTAATAAGATAATAACAACATAATTAATACGATTACAATAATAATATGTTATACTATAGTACAATTATTCAATTCTAAATATTTAAATATTTATATTTATATATAAAACATTACATTTATTGTATTGCATTTATTGCATCGGCTCAACATTTATCATCTCATTTATTATCATTATTTATTATCTCAAATATTAGCATTAAATTATAAATATTGTATTTATTTAGAAGATTTATTATAATTAAAAAAAGCATAATTATATAATTATAAAATATAAATAAATATAATAAAAAATTATATGTTATACTGTGTGTGTAGTTATAAATGTTCTTGTTTTTATAGTACTTAATATTTATTTGTTGTAATATTTATATTTTATGCCCAATTTTAGTACAATTCTATCATGTTTTTACTATAAATATTAAATATATATTTTATACTGTATATATAAATATATATTAAATCAAGTGTGCATGCCATATAGATCTGATAATATATGATCTATATTATCAAAATAGTAAGCAGTCTCTTGAGCAGCAGATCGGTGTATTAAAATGATATCAGAAGGATCATGTGACACTGAAGACTGGAGTAATGATGCTGAAAATATAGCTTCGACCACAGAAATAAATGACACTTTAACACATATTCAAATAGAAAACCGCTACTGTAAATGATAATAATATTTCCAATTTTTAACTGTATTTTTAATCCAGTAAATGCAGGTAAACGTTATTAAGAGCGCTCCGGCAGCGACGTGTGTTTGGTCTGTGTTATCACGACTAACCTGAGCGCCTCACCGAAGCCTCTTTCTCCCAGCCCATCTGCGGGACCGGCTCCTGTTACTCATCTAACTGGAATTAGCGTGAGAATCAGTTAATTAAATTTGCCTGCAGCTGTCGGAGCGAGCTGGTGGGCTAATGGAAGCCAGGTGGGCGGCAGGAGTGCCAGAAAGCGTCTCTTTCTCTCAGAAAGCCAGAAAGAAAGCCTGGTATTTGAGGCATATGGCTTTGTGAATGGAAGCTGCATCAGATGCTCACCTGCCCAGGTTAATGACTCCTCTGGGGATGCCGGTGGGTGTGTTGAAGGCGGGTAACAACTTGTCGCCCAGCTCCAACACCTTCTGCTTAAATATCTGAAAAAAAATAAAGTTTTTGAATGAAATTACTTCTTTTATTCAGCAAGGATAAATTCAATTGATTAAAAGTCACAGTAAAGACATTTATGACTTTGTACTCAAAGAATAAAAAATAAAATGTTGTTTCCACAAAAATATTGGGCAGCACAACTGTTTTCAACATTGATAATAATCAGAAATGTTTCTTGGGAAGCAAATGTACATATTAGAATGATTTCTGAAAGATCACGTGACACTGACGCCTGGAGGAATGATGCTGGAAATTTTGCTTTGATCACAGAAAAAATGTACAATTTACTGACGCAGAAAAAAGTTAATTGATATTCTAATAAAATTTCTACATTTTATTTTGATGTTACTACATTTTTTGCTCAAATAATTGCAGCTTTGCTGAGCATTTAGCTTGTAATGCAACAAAAAATATTTCATTAAAATAAAATAAAAAAATCAATAATACACAAGGGGTCTAATTATTAGAAT
>JAUMHR010000070.1:19951971-19963282 GCA_032361145.1 Enteromius fasciolatus | reverse complement strand
CTGTGTGGCCCGCCAGGGCACCTGATCCGCCCTGGAGGCAGGTGATGGGCAGGTATCGGGGTCTTGCCTCCAGAGCGGATCAGGTGCCTTATCTGTGATCTACGGCTGAAAAAGGCAATGGATGTTGAAAATATCTTTTGCTTGCCATTCTGCCGTTTACAACAACAATCAACAAACTATCAGCACGAAATCAAACACCTTTCAGAGCATCCTCGGTGTTCAGTAAATAATACGGGTAACATTAAACCACTGTTTTCTTCACAATTAGCTGCATTTGAGGGAACAAAACCTGAAGCGTCTTTAAATGAACACAATGGCTATTAGCTTATTTGCAAAGCATCCCTTTTGAGGCACGAAATGTTAAACTTAGCCTGAAAAACAGCATTGTGAGGCAAACTGTGCCATCCACACAAAACACAGCGACAGATTGTCATCAGAACAATAATGAGTTTGCAGGCCAGACTCCACCGGGACCAGGCTGGACTGTGTCTGGTCCAAATCACAGCTGACCTCGGGTCTGGAGAGTCATTTCAGACGCAGACCGCCGGCGTGATTGGATCTGGGAAGTGATTTACCCAGCAGCAGCTGTCTGTTATGAAGGAGGCTGATCCTGCGTCAGAAACAGCTGATAGTCCGGACCCGACTAATGCCACATAAAGAGCTCCGAGCCGCCGCGGGACACGGACTAATGAAACACCGGGAAGGAAGTGTTCAACACAGACTTGATTTAAGACAGCAGGGACACTCAGATAGTCAAACTACAAGACCCAATCATTCACCAATCAGACTGCTCGAATGGACATATTCACAGGAGTATTTTAAAACCTTTTATCTGTTGATCAATCGATAAATAATAAAAAAATGCATAGATTACATAGATAATATAAAATACAAAATCATATACTGAACAGAACAATAAAAATACTGATCATAAAAAAACAAACGTCTATAAATATATATATATATATATATATATATATAAATATATAAAATTTCCTATACTTTTTTTGATTTATTGTATAATGATATTTATTTAGTTTTTATTTACTTTATTTATATATATATATATATATATATCATTTTTTTATTTTTAATGTCATAACTTTTTAAATGTTATATTTTGAACTTTTATTTCTAATAAAACTAATAAAATCTATGCATGTTTTAATTATATTTATGTATTTAACACTAAATATATAAGATAAATATGTAATTAATATTTTAATTTTATTTTCCCTTTCTTTATTTTAATACATAATGTTACAAATGTAAAAATTAATTAAATTGAAATGAGAAATGCTGCCTTTATGTAAAAATTATTTATTTTAAAAAGTATTAAATTATTTTGATCTCTTAGCTGTATATATCTTTAAAAACTCTTTTATCACAAAATATGTTGGTAACTACTGCTGTTTAGCACTGATCTTAATTATTTGCATCACTTTTTTGTGATTTATGTGTATTATATTATGTTTGATGCTGTCTTAGTGAACTTTCTTGTGGCACATACACAGAGAAATGTGGGAAAAGTTTTTCGACAGTTCACTGAAGCTACATTGAAGCTATGAGAGAAATATTGTATATGATGATTTCATTATCAAACTATAGGACTGATTTAACAATAGCATCTTCTAATAAAGTTCACTGATGATCACCTGATGTTGATAGCTAGTTGATTCTAGATGAACTCCGAGTTGAACGGTTTCAGCTTCGGAGTCAGACATACATGTACATGTGTGTGTCT
The DNA here is from genome assembly GCA_032361145.1 of Enteromius fasciolatus. Lineage (NCBI taxonomy): Eukaryota > Metazoa > Chordata > Actinopteri > Cypriniformes > Cyprinidae > Enteromius > Enteromius fasciolatus. Next base: position 19,961,538 of record JAUMHR010000070.1, on the reverse strand, counting down.
AAAGCAAGTATTTGTTGTTTGAGCTCTTTCCCAATTGTAAACCGACAAGAGAAGCAAGCAAATATTTCCCGTTCCTGCATTTTAATCAGGGAACAGAAGCAGCTGTGCAATTAGAATTCAGCGAACTGTCCAAACAAACCCTTTTTGACGTGGCGTCTCTGAGAAAAATCGTCCATAAATCACATCGCTGGAAACAAACTGGCCCTTTTAACAGGCAGTTACAAGCCATTCTCTGGCCAAGAGACTCACAACAGGCGTCCGTCGCTCGCGTTCGGGAGATTTAGGGCTCATATATTGAGGTAATATATATAATCACGTCTGCTGCCGTCGGGTGTCTCTGGATGACTGAAGCTGATCTACACTGAATCTGGTTTATTACCAATGATCCCTCTCTGTTTTTGGAGCAGGATGTGACAGTTTGTCATTTAGAAAACCTGGATGCGATTGCACATCCCTATAGCGCGCAAATAAACAGTTTTCTTTTCATTTAAAGTGATATTGCTCCAAATGCAACTGTCCCAAAACATCACACTAACGAGAAGACGGAAGACATTTCTGCAAAGTAATGTGCATTAAGTAATTCTGGTCTGAATCAAACGGATACGTTGGCCAGTTTCTTATGTTTTATTGTAATACAGTACATAACAAAAAAATGCACAAAATTGACATGTACTTAAAATATTAAAATAATATTTTCAATAATTTTTTTTTTTTTTGGACATAAACATTATGAAAATAACATTACTTTGAATTCCTGGCACTTCCTGGATTAAAAAAAACCAAAACTATTTTGTAATTTATAAGAAAATGTTCAGATTTATAGCACTACCTATATTATTTATTATATAGCGGTTCATTAAATAAATGCGTGCGTGTGTGTGTGTGTAATCAATACACTTTATAAAATACAAAAATTAAATTATAACTGTGTGATAAATCAAATGCATCATGATTATATTAAATTAATCTGTTTAAATAAAAGATTAAACAATTAATGGCAGAAGCTACAGTATTTATTGGTAAGTTAATCAAATAATTCATACATAGCAGCAATTAATAACGCAAAAAAAATGAAAATATTAGCTGTTCCTAAAAAGACTGCATTTCTGACCACAGCTAAAATGTAATTGTTGTAGTAGCTGTTTGATTTTATTTGGCTACTCCCAGTGTCGACAGTGCAAAATAAATACAATTAAATACATTATTAAATTAATACAAATTAAAAATCAATTAAATTAAATAAAAAAAATAAAATTAAATTCAAATTAAAAAAACAATTAATATTACATTAATATTAATATATTACATTAATTACATTAATATTAATACATTTGCTTTGTAATATTCTATTAAAATAAAAAAAAAGTAAAAATAAAAGTAAATTACATTTTAAATGAATATAAAATATAATAATAAAATAAAATTGTTCAATTAAATAGATTTAAATTGTTTGCATGCATACAGCAGTTTAAAGTTTGGACAGCTAAAACGTCCAACCAACTGACTCTAGTATTCTAGTACCAGACACTGCAATCAAATAAAAGCAAAAGCAGACAGACGGAGCTTTCGGGAAACCTGTCCGATATAAAGTTTTGAAAAAGCCATTACATTGGCAATCTGGTCTGGTGACACTCTCCGGCGCTGAGAGACTGAAGCACTCTGCTTGATCATTAGAGACGTCCCATCAGTCACACCAACAGGCCTCAGGAGTCTACAGAAACACCCGCCTCTGCTTAAAGAGCTCATGAATAATTCACACACAGAGAGCCATTAAAACAGGCAGTGCCGGGCCAAACATTTCCGGCCTGTTTTCTGCTGGAGGAGCTGCCGGGGAGACGTGAACATACAAAGAGCATTTAATCCCATCGTGCCGTCTGCTTAAGGACCCTTTAATATGTCACACTTACGGAGCAGTTAGTGGGTCTGATGCTATTCCAGAAAATAACTGCGCTGAGAGATTTATGATGTGATGATAGCATGTGATTCTGCTAACTTACACTTCGGTGTCTTTGACAGTGTCTGACTATTTTTTCCCTCCAACTTCTCTATTATTTGATGTCACTTATATTTACTTCGGCTTTGGGAGTCATTTCAGTGAATCGGTTTACTCACGCACTTCTTCTGAAGCATATTCAAATAAATCAAGTCCTTGAATGTGGCCAGCATATTAAAATGATTTCTAAAGGATCACCTGACACTGAAGATCGGAGAAATGATGCTGAAAATACAGTTTTGATCACAGGAAAGAAAACATGCCAACACAGAGGTTATTTTGAATATTTCACAACATTACTTTTTTAGGAAATATAAGAAAACCAACATATTCTCAAGCACTTCCACTCAAAAACCCAAATCAAAGTATTAGATTTATAATATTTGCATGTAATTTTTCAAAGTTTGAATGACTAAAACTTCCAACTAAACTTAAATATATATAATATGGACTTAAATATATTTAAAACAATAATAATCCCTGCCATTTACTTAATTTTAAATATTTTATATAAACGTTGAACCATTAAATAGATTTTAGAAGTTTGAGAGGTACGGAAATTAAATGTAGAAACATTATATTAATATTAATGCATTTTAGGAGATAATTAAAAAAATCATTCACATGTCCTACTGACCCCAAACTAATAATATAACATATATAGTATTAGGATTTATAGTTTTAGAAATCATGGAGGGGTCTATAATTTTCAGCATAGGTTCATTTCCACTGTGAGAGACAGAATCTAAAAAGAACAATCCAGAAACACGTTGTATGATTTTTTAACAATTAATTTGGGAGTTACCACGTCAAATAAGAATTTGATCCCTTGAGTCAAAAAATGTAATGTTTGGTACAGAAGCCTTTGTTAACAATTCCAGAGGTCAAATGGTTCCAGCAGTTCTTCACCAGGTATGCACTCACTCCTCCAAACAGATCTTCTCTAGATCTTCTCTAGATCTGTCAGGTTTCTGGTTTCAGCTCCCTCCAAAGATTTTCAATTGGATTTATGTCTGGAGACTGGCTAGGCCGCTCCAGAACCTTGATATGCATCTTACAGAGCCACTCCTTGGTTTTCCTGGCTGGCTTTGGGTCATTGTCATGTTGGAAGACCCAGCATGACCCATCTTTAATGCTCTGAGGGACTGAGGGAAGGAGGTTTTTCCCCAATATGTCACAATACATGGCCCTGTTCATCCTCTCCTGAATACAGTGCAGTCGTCCTGTCCCCTGTGCAGAAAAACACCCCCAGAGCTGATGCTTCACTGTAGGGATGGTGTTATTGAGATGATACTCATCATTCTTCTTTCTCCAAACACGGCGAATGGAGTTAAGACCAAAAAGTTCTACTTTGGTCTCATCTGACCACAGGACTTTCTCCCATAACTCCTCTGGATCATCCAGACGGTCCCTGGCAAACTTCAGACGGGCCTGGACATGGACTGACTAAAGCAGGGGAACCTTCCTTGTGAAGCAAGATGTTAAACCATGAGGTCTTAGTGTATTACTGATAGTAGTCTTGTAAACGATGGTCCCGGTTCTCTTCACGGCATCGACCAGCTCCTCCCGTGTAGTTCTGTGCTAATACTTCACCATTCTTAGCATCATTGATACCCCACGAGGAGATCTTCTTAATACTTATTTGACACAGTAATTCACAAATAAATTGTTAAAAAAATCATACAATGTGACATCTAGATTTTTCGGGGCTTATTTCTGCGATAACTACCGGCAGCCTCTACATTATCCCTTACCTAAACTCTACAGAGTACTGCTGCACCTTAATGATTCATATTTGTACCCCTTAAAAAGATTCTGTCCGAGTGACAAAGCGTCCAAGTGTACAAATGACTTGAAAAACCTGCTTGGAAAATGCCTGAAGCCTAAATAACTTTCTGGTATTGATCTTCCAGTGCTGTGTGGATGAGTGTTAGTCCGTCTCATCTCGTGTTGGTTTGGTGTTTACGGTGCAGCGTGTGAAGCTTTGCTCTGGCTTGTGTCCACTTCACTCACTGATAGCCGGGACCGGAGCCAGTCCGAGAGAACGGTCGAGTCCATTCTGGCCAGCCGGTCTGTCGGTAATGCGGCCAAACGGACAGCAGGCCTCTGGCTGATGAAAGAGCTCTATCTCAGAGCCACACAGATGCAGAAACACTTAATGGACTGCACACATTAAATATTTACAGCGACTCTTCGCCTCAAGCCTGACCGTTAACTACACGACATGATCCTTCTCAAACTTTACTTCTTATAACTCTAAACAGGCAAACTGCACTAGACTTTTGTTTCTGTGCATCTTTACACCTTTCACTCAAACGATATCATTTGCAATCTAAATGTATGAAGTGAGAGAAGAAAGCAAAATAAAAGCCTTTATTGCGCAGTAAAAGCATGCGTTTGTGAGAAAACACAAGAGAACGAACAGCGAGATCGGAGCGGGTGGAAGTCATTTGCGAGCGAGAAATTGGCAATTTGAACCCGGCGTCCTGCAGAGTCTATTAGAGCCACAGACATCCCATCACAACTACAGCGCATTTCAATACGTGCCACGCAAATGAGCACATTTATACAGCACCTGCTAATCGAGTGTGAACTCAGAAAATACACTTATCAATATGAATACTTGACATATCTGACAACATCATAATTTTAATATTGCTTTTTTATACTTTCACATATCTTACACCATTTTAAACATTTTAATATATGTACATTTTAAAAACAAAACCATCTATAACAAAATACAAATCATTAATCACCTTGTTTTATTAGAAATAAAAAAATTAAACAACTTATTTAAAACAATAATATCAAATATAAAGTATATATACACACATATCTATAATTTTGTGTATATGTACTGTATATATACTTTTATAAAAAATATTTTAATATAAATTTTTCCCTAATAAAGAAGTAATTATACAAATTAAAGTCAACAGTTAGAAATAAAAAGTACAAATAAAAATATCTAAAAACAAATGTATATGTTAATGTAAATATATATAAATTATATACTTATTATATAGTGTGAACTACATGAATATAATAAAAAAATTATGTTATAGATTCTTAGTTTTATTAGAATTGATGTAACATTTAAAAAATTAAAACTTAATAAAATGTGAATAAAAATATAAAACAAATAATATACAAGAAATCTTCAAATTATATATACACATATGTGTGTGTAATTAAATATTGCCTTTGTAGCTAAAAGTACAGTATGTGTGAGGTACGTAGGTTGAAAAGCCTGACATTTACTTGCTTTATAAGGAATATATATTCCAGCATATAACTTTTCTTTTATATCCACATACAGTACCGTGAAATAAAGCTTGTCAAACAAGCAGACTCCCAGCTGTACAGCGAGGACGAGATGAGCTTTTGTGTTGATCAGTAAACTGAGGACAGGTGGAGAACACACAGTCTCTGGAACGTTTCGACTCGTTCCTCTTCATTAAGAGCTGCTCTTATACGAGCACATCTCATCTCAACCCAACCTGACCTGACTGAGAAACCAACCCCGAATCACTCATCTGTGAACAATACTTGGAGAAGTTTGATCATATTTTATCTTCTCCACCTCGCTCTATCCTGCCACACTTTTCACAATGCTTCTCTCATTTCTCTTGGACATCCAGCAGATCAGATTATGAGAGTCACATCTCTATTTTTAACTTCTTAAAAACAACATTTTAAAAAATGCAGCACTCGCAGTGTGAAAAACATTTTCATTCAATCATTTAGCAGATGCTTTTATCCAAAGAGACTGGAGAACGAGGAACATCACAAGCAATTTATCACAAGAGCCAACAATATTTGCAGTACATGAAGTGTAAGCCAGATAAAAACAGCACAACGTAGCTCAAAACGAAGTCTGCAGGGAGTACGTGTTTATAGATCTTCATTCATAAGGAATGGTCATTAAAAACATTCAAATAATAATAAAAACATACATAAAACTAAAAAGTGAATGAAAATGAAAAACAAAAATAATTCAAAATATGAATAAAACGTACAGAAGCCTGTTTCCGCAACAAAAAAAACATAAAAAAGGTTGAGACTTTTAGTCTCATGATTCTGCCATGATTATGAAATCAGAACTGCGAGTTTGCATATGATATTATTATATTCCAATAATCTTGTTTTTAACTTAATTCACTACAATATTATACTGTATATAAAAAAAATAAAAACATATAATTGACTTAAATTGAGCTTCCTTCACAAGATTTTGCAAGTTTTATGGATTCAACTGAATCTCAGTCAGTTTGATTGTTTTAACAGTGTGTATGAATTACTGTCTTTATTGTGTATATTCTCTATAGTACTCTACGGAAAGGCAAACAGCGTACGTGTTTGAAATGACACGAAGGAGAATTGTATTTCCTCCTGACAGAAAGTGAGAGGAATATGATCTCACAGCTGATGAGAGCTTCTGCAAATAGAGCTGAGCAGCAGGTGCCTTCTAGACATTTCTGTGACGCTTCATATCAAAGAGCGAGGCAAGCTTTGAACTCTGCCACGAATCCAGGAAGAAGGGATGTGACTGCGTTCTGCTTCAGCTGATCAGTCCTGGTCAAGGGCGTTATACAGTACATCGTTCTTGGTCTCAGATGATCATTTTTGGTGCTTTAGGGAGGAACGCACAATGTAGCAGAGAGACATCGAAACATTGAGCTTGAGAGACAGTTTCACGGTCTTAAATCACCTTCTGTGAGAAATTCTTCATTTATTTACTTTCAAATATTAATATAACACAGAAGAAAGTAAGTCTTATTAGACTGGGGGGAAAAGATTGTATTGCGAGTACTTTATTAAAATATATTTATTGTAATTGCTAGAATTAATAATGTACTATTAAAATAATGCTAATCATTATAATTAATATTATTATGATAGTATTAAAATATTGTATTTAAATTTATAATTTCATGTTTTTATTTTACAATATATTTCTGACAACAGTAATATATTTAGTTAAGTAATAATAATAATAACAACAATAATAATATTAGTAGTAGTAGTAATTTAATAATTTAGTATAATAATATATTTTATATTATACTAATTTTATTATTATTATTTTTTAATATATTATTATTTATTTTTAGAATGTTTTAATTCAGTTGCTATACTTCAACTAGCTATAATTTTTTACAGTACAATTGTAATTTACCACAGTAATCTATTTCTAAATGTATTAATAATAATAATAATAATAATAATAATTAATTTGAACTAAGACACAATAAAAACCTTGTGACCATTAACCGACATCGGAGAACCATAAACATGCAAATGTGGCTTTAAATTATTGAAATATTAACTATGTTTAACTGAGAAACACATTTAGAAATTCCTGACAGAGACTTTTCAGTTTTTGGTGAACTATCCCTCGGTCCAGTCTAAATGAACACCGAAGCCGAATATATGTGCATCCAGGTATTAGGAATCAATAAAAACACATCCCGAGCTCATCTGAAATCAGTCTCAGTTTATCACACGGAGCTAAAGTCTGCTGTCATTATATAAGACTGAAAACACGGCCGTTATCAATATTTGAGGAGACGCTCCACCCCTTCAACCATCCGCCGGTCTGAATGTAATTAACCCAGCTGCATAGCCAACGAGATCCATTCATTAACTCACTCTCGAGACCCGAGCAGAGAGCTTACACCCCCTTCATTGTGTCAGTCCTCCTGAGCTTTATGCTTCTTTAAAAACATCAGGTTTTATATGCATTTATTGATTTGTTGCTGCAGCAGTGATAGTATGACAGTTCTGAATTTTAAAGGGACAGTTCACCAAAAATGTTTAATGCGCTGTCAATTTGTTCACCCTCAGGGCATGACTTTATTTTCCTCAGTTGAAGATTTTTTAAATGGGTCGAAATACCAGTGTATCTGATCCTATATGATCCTGGATCCTGCAAACTGGTGAATCCTAATTGAAACATACTGGTCAAAAGAATCAGTTCACGGAAAAGGATCATATCACCTGCTTGTGCTCTGGATCTGGATTACAGGTAAAAATGAAGTAAATAACGTCCAGTTTCTTACACAGAGCGATCATAAGAGCTATACCATCAGAAGCAGCAAATATTAGTCTGGTTAATTTTGCTTTGCATGATATGATTTTTTTTACTCTTAAAGTGCCGGTAGCCATTTTGCATTTTATAAATATAGTCACCTGGGAGCACAGTTTCATTTTTAAAAATCTTCTTCAATGTTCAGCTTAAGAAGAAAAATTACCCTTCAGAATCCTTCAGAATCCTTCTCATACATTGCATATTACCATTGCTGCAGTGTATATATGAAGTATGCAAATACTGTATGCATGTACTACCCAGATGACTTTAAATGTATGTTTGGTGCAAATAGTAGCACAGAAATTGCATGCTTTACCTTTTAAAACAAAGTTTTCAAATGTTTTGAGTTTAAAGAGTGTTCGCGGTTAAATTAGGCTAATTATACACCATCCTCCGTGTCAGACCTTCCCTGTCAAATCATAAAACATAAAGCAGCATGTTCAGAGCCGTTAAACACACACCAGTCCTGCACTTTAATAGGGTCACATAAATAATGCAAGTCTCTGACAAGATTCCTTGAGAAACTAAACATCACTGACACACCAGAACGAAACACTGCAGAAACAGATTCCCAGTTCACATCACCAAAGCTTGTAAACACAAGATTCTTTAGAAATGCATGAACATGTATGTATTTGTTATAGTAAAACAGCACTGGAGTGTAAGAAAAACTAGATAATTTAGCAAACCTTTCCTTTACTGTGCAGGTTCAGTATTTCTGTTCTCAAAGCACATGGGAAATACGAGAGAAATCACATTTGTAACAGACAATATGTTCCCTAACTATTGAACATAAAAACCTAATGAGCAATGAGAAATAACTTGGACGACTGACAAACTCTGAAAAAAACTGCGCAGCAATGCGTTTCTGCTTCGCCTTAAAATGTTTACCATTAATAGCTCCCAAATGCAGCCATTAGCGGGCGATAGTACAGACGCCGCCGCTCATGAAATGCCGTTAGGCATCAACGTGCTGCAAAATAGCTCCAGTAGCTCTGCTGAGAGCGTCAGAACCCGCAGAGACTCTTCTCTAACGAGCTGATACACGCACAGACCCCGAGAAGTCTCTTACAGATGTGAGAATGTCACTGCATTGCATTAGATAACTTATGGGGCTTAATTGTTCCACTTCTTCTTTGGGTCACTGTATATGAGGGCATTTGTTGTTATTTTTATGGCCAATTACAATGACTGGTGACATGTGCTTCAGAAAGCCTAAAGCGCATACTCTGAAGCTACATTGCAGAGTTCTGAATAAATTCTATTGTCAGCGTTTGAATTAATTGGATGAAATGGACAGATGTACATAAACGAATATATACACTCACCTAAAGGATTATTAGGAACACCTGTTCAATTTCTCAGTAATGCTATTATCCATCAACCAATCACATGGCAGTTGCTTCAATGCATTTAGGAGTGTGGTCCTGGTCAAGACAATCTCCTGAACTCCAAACTGAATGTCAGAATGGGAAAGAAA
>JAUMHR010000070.1:19864354-19886608 GCA_032361145.1 Enteromius fasciolatus | reverse complement strand
CAGCGGCAAGGAACCAAAACCCCATCCATGAGAGAATGGGGAAAAAAACCTTGGGAGAACCAGGCTTAGTTGGGTCCCCGGACGCCCAGCACCTAATTTCCAGTACAATTCCCCAAGAAGCTGTCAGCATGAAGACTTTACCCCATTAAACATGCAGTGACTTAACTCACACCTAACGACAGTGCACTAGATAAAAAATGTTAATATAACTAATTCTGGAAGAGATTTCTCAGAACTAACTTCATGTTTCTAAGCCATCATTACATTATAAACACAGACTATTTTTTTATTTGTTGTACTTAAATCATCTTGTAACACACGTTTGTAGACTATACAATATGTATATTATATATATATAAAATATATTTTATATATTATAAACTAAAATTTAAATTAAAGTCACTGAATATAAAATATAGAATATAAAATACATTTATGTTATGATATATATTTTTATATTATATTGTTTGATCTTATAAATTAAAATAAAAAAATGTTAAAGGATATATGAATTCTACAGAAATACTATGCACACACACACACACACATATATACATTATATATATATATATATATATATATATACACACACACACACACTTTTTGCACTAATAATACAAAATAACGTTTAAAAATAAATGTAGTAATATATTATATAAAAAAATGTGATGTTATGTATTTTTATATAACAAATACATAACATTCAAATTTTTAATACAGTATATTGTTACATGTTTTATAGCCTGGATAGATAGTATGGTATAAACTTTTATACCATATTATTTTTGATATTTTAATGTATGTGTGCATCACAGATAAATAAATAAAACTATATAAATAGATTCTTGCACTGCAATGTAATGCCAATAATGCACATCATAACACACATACATGATATAAATATACTCACCCAGTTTCATGAGCGAAGCCAGTAGAACCCATAACGAAATCTCAAAGGGAAGCCTGACGTGATCATAGTCCAAAGACAGAACCGGGAAGGGCTTCTTTCCCTGACTCGTGTGATTGTGGCTCTCTTGTTTATGTTGCCCCTGGCCATGGCTGTCAGTAGACTTTGACCCCATGTCTGGAGAGCAGGAGCCCACCAGGAGCCCCAAAACGAGGATGAACATCTTGAGCTCCATGATAGTTGCAGAGAAGGAGAAGGTGAGCCTCTCCTGATACACGAACAACACGATATTATCTGACCAAGTCTGTCAGTTCTTCAACTAGCTCTAAAGTGAAGTTCAGTTTTAATCTACTGGCTAATCCCTGGATCATTTTCTTACTTTTTTACTAACTTAAATCTAAAAAGCTCTTAGGTTTCATACTTCCTGACTTGAGTAAAGCACTTAAACCGAGCAGCACACCCTCTCCAGGTGAACACACTGCTAACCAGGAAATATAGCCAGGTAAGCGAGTAGATACCTGCATATAAACTAGCAACTACAAGCGGGTATTTACGCTTAACTGAAATATTTGGTGTGAGAAGATTCCCTCAAGGCATCACACTGTAAGGTGTTCATTTTCTTCAACATCATCATCATCATCACTGGCCCCTCAGAAACGCCGCGTGAAAAGGACACTCAATGACAACTCCAAGACACTCCACAACGATTAAAAAAACAGTCTTCAAATCACGTTTTCCTCATCTTGGTCGTTTGCTCTTCTGATAACTGATCCGGACGACAAGGAAAAGTCTCTCGAACTACGGATGACGTTGCTATATTCGCGGCAGCGTCACGCGAGCTCCTCAGCCCTGCTTAAAGAAGTTAAACGATGTCTTTTAGCGCCAACACTGACCATTTCACACACACCGACTGCTTTTTCCATGTCTGCAGTGCGTGATGCGGAGCAAATATACGTACCGCTTCAAAAACACACCCTTTGGGCAGGTTTTTGCAAGTCTATGGGAGGGGTCTCTTTATTGGGCTGCAGCGGCATCCAGTGGAGAGGAGGGTCTCTGAGTGGGGTTGCCAGATCCCGCGTGGTCCCCCGCCGGGATTATATGAATAAAATAAAATCTGTCTACATTTACCATAGTAGTCAATATATTTCCTATAAATAACTCATGTCGTTTCAGAAGCATATGACTTTCTTTCTTTGAAGAAACACACACACACACACACACACACTTTCATTCTTTGTGTCAAGTTTTAAACACCACAGTTACTTTTAATTTCTTGTTTTATACCCATAGAACGGCCTTTCTTCAATTGAGTCAATTAGTGATAACCATATAATCATAGTGGATGTGGACTATCACTGGCTATCTATTAGCTAAAAAAAGTAACATAGTATTCAATGTTACCTCCAATAACTCACATTCATGTCAATACAGACTGTATGTAAGACTTTTCCCCCTCTGTGAAACACACACACACACACACACACACAAAGGAGGCAACCCTCTTCCATTCTTAGATTCAATGAAAGTAAATAGGTCAAAAAAAAACACACAATAGTAGTCCATAGAGACTTCTGACAGTCTTCTGACGTTATTTGATATATGATGAAAAAGACAAACATTTAAGTCATTTTTCATGGAAAATCTGGCAATGTCAACAGGTTGGACATTATAGATAGTTGTGAAACATGTTAGACGTTTATTATTTGAAAGGTTTCTCAGTTTAAAGAATAGAAACTGGATCACATCAGCTTTTAGTAAGGCACTTTTATGCTATTTTAAGAAGCCCTTTTGACATTTTGTGCCCAGAAATAGCATTGTTATTACATTTATTCACTACTTATAACCCATAGAGTTGCATACATTATATTTAATGCCCGGCAGTTGGCAAGCATGTAAAATACAATATTCTTGTCCTGTATTATTAAAGAAACCCTTAAAGCATGTCTTGCCTCATTTGAAATGTATAGCGTTTAAACTGCATCTGGCAACAATGATGATCAGGATTTTTTTTATTATTATTATATCTTATATATTATTTAAATAAATTAAAAAAATCTAAATATGCATGACCTTGTATTTTTGTCTTTGATTTCGGGGTGGTATCATGTAATGGCTTTTGGTATCGGTGTGTTACTGTCAAGCGTATCTGGCAACCCTACTTGCCGTGACAGGATGATTCAGTCAATTCAACAAACTCGTGGTTTATTGTTCCCTCCTAATCCATTGTTAGTCATACAACACTAATTGTGCTGCTTTCCAAGAATCGTTGTGGTTCCTCCCTCTATTCTGTTCGTCTGTATCGCAGTTTCACCTCACGGAGGCGCTTGTCCTTCATTCTCAGCTGAAGGGGACTCAATAGATCCAGAAAACTGCATTGCAGCTCGGCACACAGCCAGGAACGAGCATTTTGCGTCCAAATTACTGTTATTGGACCTAAGTCATATGACAAAGTGTTTTTAAACTAAAACAAGTGAACTAACATGCACCCTAATAGCCATGTGAGACCAACTAGTAGTTTCATAATCCTCTTGCTGATGCTAACTTGTGACCGACTGTCTACAAGTGACACCAAACGACTCTATATAACTATAATCAAGAGGAAGGAGAAGTTAAAGTGACTCACTGGTGTGCAAAATACATACTGTATCATGCATTTACTTGCACTGTTTTTATTAGGCATCATTAGACACAATTAGTTTCGGCCACACATGTAGGCTTTTCACACAGATTGCACAAAGTCTCTTAAGGCGCATATATCTTATGGTAGGCTATGTCTAAACAGGATATCCTTGTTAGATATACAGTAATACACAACTGAATGAATAAACAGTGATAGGAACAGAAACTTGAACGACAAAGATGCAAAAGGCCATAAACTTCTTCAAAGGATGCCAAGGAGACTCGGCCTTGTGAAGAATGGCTTGTATACACATAGTGCTTTATAATTTTAAAAACATTCATTTTGAATGCCATACGTGCATAATTTGATCTTGCGCATTATGCAGAAATATAACTGACCTCAGCCAGCAGACCTCTTGACCTGAACATTTAAGAGTTTTCTCTGCATCCTGCAATCGTCTGTTTTCTGTTGTGGCCGCTTGAGCTTTTCATGTGCTGAAATAGTTTCCCTGCGATGCCAAGCTGCATCAAACACAGGGACATAAATAGACACAAGCAAAAGCGGCCAGAGAAAAACATGCAGATTTTATTGAGTCTTAAATGCATGCTTGGTTTATGCCACTTGATTATTATATTGAATTCAAAGACTCAGAGGTCTCACACTGTGACCCAGAATGTCAAAACAATCCTAACCTTACATTCCAGTTTGAGGCAGGGTTTATCTTCAGCGCAAACTGAAACCTTGTCAAACATTTTCATTATGTTTTAAAATAAATAAGAATAATAGTCAAATATTTACTGAAATATTAAAACAAAATGAAATATTTAAAATATATTAAATCCTGATTTAACATTAAAAAGTAAAATCTTAAAAATGTCATTACTCTAAATAAAACATATTAACTGAAATATTACAAAAAAATAGAAAAAAAATATTAAAATAAACAGTAAAAAATATTATGAAGTAAAAATACTTATAAATAATATGGTAAAATATGAAAATAAAATAAATAAAAAATTATTTTCTCATTCTCGTTTAGTTAAGTTAAAGTAAAAATAAAAACTATATAACCTTTTTTTTTTTTTAAAATTGCAAAAACAGGCTTTAACTAAAATGAAAAAAACGTAAAAAAAAAAAAAAAGATTACAAATATATCATAAAAAATATCATATAAATAAAGAATTAAAAAATTGCAATTTGAGGTTGGTGCAGAAGACAGATGAGCATAAAATAAAGCTCACCCCATCATCTATACACAGACCTGTAGTAATATATTGATTTATTTTAATTATTATTATTCAATTACAAATGTTTTGTTGTTGTTGTTTTTTTGTTTTTATAAAGACATTAAAAAAATCGTAACATAGTAAAAGCTTGTTGTATATACCTTGTGCTGTGAATTTTAAAGAAAGAAAAAAAAGTTGCAAATACAATGTAGTTTGTGAATAACATCCAAGTCCCAGTGCATTTGTGTATAGTTCAGGAAAAAAACTGTCTTCTGTTTCCAGGATCATGGAGGGCTGAATGGAGATCCTCAGGGACCCGAGGGAGCGTGGAGAATGCAGAAGAAACGCTTGTGTCTTTACAAGGCCTCTGAGAACAGGAAATGAAGAGACTTCCATGTGACATTAGATATGAGGAACCTCTGAGGACTGTTACCGACGAGTACAGAGTGAGATTTGTGAATGCTTGACATTAAATGTGCTGCCAGCTCACGTGTCAGTCATATCAACATACGTCCTTGTTTTTGATCGACTGTGCGCTTGTGGTTTAAAAGTGTGGTTAAATATGTTTTCCTACTAAGAACAAACAAACATCGCGACTCGCACGCAAATAACATTAGAACAAAGTAAGCAAGCAAGCTTCAATTTAAGCTAAGAGCGGTAAAACACGACAGACCTTTTCCTCATGACTCGTATTGAGGTCAAATGGTTGTTTTGAAGTGACTGTTTTTTTCACGCAATGGTTTGGCTTTCTCCATCATTGCAGAAACAAAACCACAGAAGAACACGACGTCAAACATGCAGAATGATCACCGTATTCAGCACAAACACAGTTAATGGTGAGCTGCTCTTATTAGGCTCCAGAAATAGTCACTATTTCATCTAGGATCAAAGTCAAGTGTTTTGATGACATCACGAACAATTATGACAAATGTCACTTTAAATAAATGTCTCTGCCACTAGCAAACAACACGATTATATTTATGCTGTAACGTCTGGGCAAACATCATAACAGCATATGCATCGATGCAATAGTTAACGACATTTAAATCGTCTTCAATAACAGGCCTGAAAGTTTCCACTAATAATACGTTTTGCTTAGTTTTTAAGTTTGCAGAAACGGTATGCAGCACGCGGTCTCAAATATTGTCACATGACTGTCATTGCATATTTTAATCGGTGATTAAAGTCTGATAATCATCTAAACATGCTGCATTTAAACTCGCAAATCTTTGATGCAAACTTGCGTGTCGACCGAGTTGGCTTATCACAATGGAAAAATGCATTGCATTGTGGGATACAGTATGTCATGTAGTATGCATTTTAAGGCTATATGTTTTACATTCATTTGCATGCATGATCTGTGAGTGCACAGTGTATAGTAACTATAGCACGGTAGGGTGATATTTCATAGCCGAGATAAGCTCTGGAAATAATTACTACAAAATCATGCCAAACTTTTGAAAATGTCTTTGAAGATAAATTACAAGATGTACCCAAATGTCATTTATAGAACAACCTAATCAATGTACCCGGTGGAAAATGTGCCTGGATTGTATCCAGCAGTCAAAAACTGAAGAATAGCATAACACACACTGGTCCAGACATGCTGTGTGTGTGTGTGTGTGTGTGTGATTTATTATCTTACACTCATCAACCTCAGGTAGCTTCAGATGAGTTCAGGATCTATTTTCCTTGCTCAGATGACTTTGTTGACCACAAATCACTCCTCTTTAGTAGAGATTGCGTTCTGGATCTGCACTGGCCCTTAAAATGTACTGTGTGACGTTTGTGTAATAGTGAGACATGTTCATAAATAATGTAGTGAATTTGTTCTTGCTCTGCTAGAAAGCCTGTGTGATCTTAGTGATACGTCAACAATATAATTCACCAAAATACCAGCTGAGTCAAATTTTTTTTAATGAAATAAATAATTTAAAATGTTAATGATGACTGAAATCCAATGTACTACATTTTTGTTTTTAATGTTATTGCATAGTTTTTATTTTATTTGTATGTATTACCTCATTTTATAACATTATTTTTAGTTATTTTTTGATTGATAAAAGTATATTGGTGGTAAAGTGTATTCTTTGATGTTAGATCATTTGAAATTTTGTAGTTTTCATTGGGGTTTCCTACCAAAATACATAAAAAACAAAGTTGAAAAAAACAACAACATATATATATATATATATATATATAGTATTATATTATATTTAGTGCTGTCAAATGATTAATCATGATTAATCACATCCAAAATAAAAGTTTTTATTTACATAATATATGTTTATGCTGTGTTTATTTATTATGTTTATATTAAAACACACATGTACAGTTTACATTTTGAAAGTATTTACATGTAAATGCATTTATATATTTATTTTCTTATATTTGATATTATATCTAAATATATTTAATATATAAACATAACATATTTTCATTAAATATATACATGCATGTATTTATATTTACATATACTTAGTAAATATACACAGTACATACAAATATATTATATATATATATAAAGAAAAATTCTTATTTTTTATGTGATTAATCCTGATTAATCCTTTGACAGCACTAATTATATTGTAATCATATAAACGAATAAAAAATAAATTTGAAAAAAAAACCATTGTATTATAATGTAATCATATTTATAATATAGAAAATAAAGACTTATTATTTAGACTTATTAAAGACTAAATTGTATAAATAAATCTCATGCAAAAATAAAAAAGAGACAAATAGATAGAAAATCTACTTAAATGTGCTGTGTATGTGTGTCCAGCAGATGGCGCTGTTGACCTTTGGCTGCTAGTTAAATGATGGTAAACTAGTCAAACTCTAGTTAATCATTCAAATAAACTCCCCTCGCTTTCTCTGATCGCCCTACAGTCTAATGTGCTCCAAATCAACCCACTGTATATCCCTCTTACTGACTGCTTAAGGAGTTTTACTAATGAATATATTTCTGAATCAGCAATGATTTGCTCCGAGTTGCTAAAACAGACAGCAGACACCGCTCTGAACATGTAGGAGTATGAAGCTGAGACTATAATGCTTAATTGTAGCTGGTTTGGTAAGAGTTAGCAGAAAGTGTCTCTTTGTTTCCTCCAGGGTGACCCATAAGACTCACCTTATAATGATGAAAGATGCCTGAAACACATCTGGTTCTTCAGGAAAGGGGCGGGAAAATGCTTTAAAGTCTGGAAAACATGCTGAAGGAGGGAGAAAGCTGCTCTGATCCACTGTGTACTGTTTTTATGTAAAAACATCAGGAAAGCTCAGGAGGGGATAATTGCTCATTTAAAACACGTAAACATATGATTCAATAAAGATAAAAAAATAACAGTAAAATTGTGAAGTGTTATTGCAACTTGTGATTTGTATGTTAATATGTTGATAAGTGTAATTTATTCCTTCTAATATACATCTAATACAATTTGCTGCCCAATAGACATTTCTGATTATTACAAATGTTGAAAACAGCTGTGCTGCTGAATATTGTAATGGAAAGCGTGATATAAAAGTGAGTCAGCTTTTATTAGAAACATAAATCTTTATTGTAAACAAACTTTATTCTGTCACTTTTGGTCTGTTAAATGCATCCTTGCAGAATAAAAGAGTGAATATCTTAATATGGAACATACAGTCAATCACAGGTGTGTGTTTATTAGCATTTTACAACAGCTCTGAATCAGTTTTATAACACTGAAATTCGAACTAATTGCAAACATTTAATTTAAACAAAGAAAACAAATATTCATTTGCATATTTTGAAGGCATCCACTATGAGGATCTTCTCGTTTAAGTCTTCAGATGATCATTTTTAAGTTGTTCAATAAGTCATCTGAGTCAGTGTGTCAGTTTTCTTACATGTCTGAACTGATGGAGCTCTGACTCACTGCTGAGATGCACATATATAATTCACACGGGCAAAAGCGGCTCCTCCATATATTATTAAATGAAATAACCTCTCATTTAGAGCAGCAGCGAGGACAGCGTGTAAAACAGAAGGTCCGCACCGGCGGGGAACTAAAAAAGAAAGTGCAAACGCAGCATGAGAACGACTCGTATGGGAACCTATTGCTGCTCTTTCATTGTCCTGAACAATGATAACAATCAACTTACTGTCTGCTTATACGCTGGCAAGACGCTTCACCACCACAAAATTGGATGAAATGAGGGGTAACTGCTATAGTAGTGTGCTGGGATATTTTTAAAACTGCTAAACTAGACACTGGGGCTCCGTTCCAAAACACAGGGAGCTGCCTTTGCTTTGTGAGACCCTAATAAGAATTCTTAAATAAGTAAATACATGCAACAAAAAAAACACAAATAAAATGTAAAATATATTATAAATATATATATTACATATTAGTTTTACATATAATGTAAATATATTATATGTAAAGTGTAAAAGGCTATTAATGATAATATTATTAAATATATACACAGAGATCTGTGTGTGTATCTGTATATTTTGTATAAATAATATA
Source organism: Enteromius fasciolatus (assembly GCA_032361145.1). NCBI lineage: Eukaryota > Metazoa > Chordata > Actinopteri > Cypriniformes > Cyprinidae > Enteromius > Enteromius fasciolatus. The sequence continues at coordinate 19,877,356 of JAUMHR010000070.1, read as the reverse complement.
CATGTATTTATTATTATTTATTTATTTATTTTTACATATTCCTTTGTACTTAGTTGTGAAATTTACTAGCAATTACTCAGTACAATGTTTCTAAATAATATATGTATTTTACTTCACTATTATATCATTTATTATATATGATCTTATATAGTGCATTTATATTTAAATAGTATATGTGTGTGTGTATTGCTGTCAAACAATTAACTGAGATTAATCACATCCAAAATGAAAGTTTTTGTTTTGTAATATGTGTACTGTATATATTTATTATGTAGGCCTATATAATGTTTATGTTTACATAATATATGTGTATGTATGTATAGCACATGTATATATTTAAGAGAAATGTGCTATGTGTATATATATATATATATATATATATAATATAAAATATAATCCTATACATATATAAATGTATATGCATGTAAATATTTTCAAAATGTATGGTGTATGTGAAAGTGTCTATATATACATAATATAATAATATATAACTAGATAAAAAAGTTTGTCTAGACAAACTTTAAGTTGGCTTGAGAATGCCGGAGATAGAAGTTTAAAAAAGTTTGAAAAGTTAAAACATTTAAAACACTTTGGCCCGGTTTCACAAACGGAGCTTAGCTTAAGCCAGGACTAGGCATTAGTTACAATAAGATATTTAAGCAACTTTTACAAAAATGCCTTAAGAGAAAATATTACAGGTGTGAATCGTAACACAGAACAATGACACTGACGTGTTTTAAGATACGTCAGAGCAAGATATTTTCATTTGAGACAGCTCAAACATGCAATTTAGTCTGGGACTAGCTTAAGCCTTGTCTGTGAAACTGGGGGTATATGTTTAAGTTTTAAAAGTTTAAGTTTGTTTTCAGTTTGAAAGTTAGAAAAAGTCAGAATATAGATAGATAGATAGATAGATAGATAGATAGATAGATAGATAGATAGATAGATAGTTAGATAGAAATAATCAGATACATAAATAGATTGATAAAAATAGTCAGATGATAGACAGAATATTCAGAGTATTACTAGCATGTTTCTAGCATGATTAGCCAGTTACTAGCATGCTGTTAGCATTACTAGCAAGTTAATAGCATTTTGCTAGGATGATTAGCATGTTGCTAGCATGATTAGCAAGTTACTAGCATGTTGTTAGCATAACTAACAAGTTACTACCATGTTTTAGCATGACTAGCATGTTTCTAGCATGATTAGCACGTTACTAGCATGTTTCTAGATAGATAGAAAGAAATACTTAGATGATAGATAGATAGATAGATAGATAGATGAGTTTGAATAAGTTTAAACGGTTTAAAAATAGCACATATAAGGGAAGTCTGATTGAGTCTAATTAGCTGCAGGTGTTTAGATTTGAATTTTGACAGTTGGAGCTGGCAGAGTCTTGGGTCATCTGAACATTCAGTGAATGGGAGTCTATGGGAGTTTTATGATTTTTAATCTTCATTTTTATGAAAACCATAAGTCAGATCAGTCTAAAAAGATATAGCACACCCGGTGAGATCAGTCTGAAGATCTGGACCAAGTTTGGAGTCTGTAGAGTTATAGCTCTTCTACATTTAGAAATTTTAGTCTCAGAAGAATAATAATAAGTTTAAGTAGTAGATCAGTAAGTTGGCTTTCTCAAGTCAACTTAATAATAATACACACGCACACACACAATGTATTCATATACTAGATATATAGTTGTGCATGTGGTATTTCTATATATATACACACACACTAACACAGAGATATACAGGTAAAATAAAAAAAATGTGTTTTACTGATACCTTTTGTTTTCTTTTGTATTATTTAATATATAGGCCTATTTAACAGTACCTTTAGATATATATATATATATATATATATATATATATATATGAACTTGTCCCAATGCATGATGGGACTGACCTCTTCAGGAAGGATACACGCAGCAGGCCTCAGGTTTCGGTCAACAGAAAGACGGCATCATTAAGATTCCTACCATTTGGAGCAGCCTTCAGATGTTGCCTACGTAGTCAGCTCACTAAAACTGTCAGAGCCGAGCAGAAGAGTTCAGGATCTCACGGATGTTTTCAATCAAACCCCTGTGAACGTGAGACACATAAGAGACGCTCTCGGACCACAGCCACTTCATCACGGCACGACCGCAATCTAAACAGAGCCATCCTCTAAACATAGAAAGGTAAAATAAAGAGGAGGATTTCTATTTGTGGAGGTCGTGTGCTGAAGGCTGAGGCTGGCATTTATAGACGTGTTTTATATATAGTTGAACATGAAGAGCAGGATCACTGCGAGCTCTTTATGAGAGCGCTTCGAGTGGAGCGAGCAGGCTGCTGTTTATGGGTAACCCAAATACTAATAAAACACAGTAAAGACCTGTCTCTGAGTTTAACACTCTCAGATGAGCCAAGAGGGGAAGAGAGACTAAAGGTTAACATGGACTGAGGAACTCTTTACTCATGTATTCATTAAACATGGTTGGTTTATGTGTGATGTGTGCAACGAATGAAAATCAGATAAATGTGCATGCAAATGTTATTATTTATTATTACCATTATTAGGGAGATTTCAATAACTGTAATCACATATTGTAATACAACATTATTTTGAAACAATATTTAATTAAACAAGCTTTTTTTAATTGTTTGAATTATTTAAAACATTTCATTAAATGATTTCATGTAATTAAATAAAATAGTCTATATACAATTATCTACAAAATTATATATTTTAAGTTTCCATTTATTTATGAAAAGTATTTGAATATATTTCATTAAATTTTTTTATTGATTTTAATTTATATATTTATAATATTTTTAACAAATATTTATTGAGAATATATATATATATATATATATAAATATATATATATATATATAATGAGAAAAAATTATAAAAGCTCATTTAATTATTAAATATTCGTTCATAGACTTTTAATGTGTGTGTGTGATAAAATTAAAAAATATATATAAATAGTTAAATTAAATATTAAAGTTTCCATGTGACATTTATAAAATACATAAATCTTATTAGAAAAAAAATATTTTTGAAAATTATTTTTGCATATTTGTGTGTATATCAATCAATCAATGAATATTTTATTTATATAGTGCTTTTAACAAGATTGTAAAGATTGTAGCGAAGCACTGAACATGATTAAATATTTATTTATCGAATGCAGAGACAGTCTCTGTAATCAAAACAATCACTAGAAATCAGGTGTCCCCATCTAAACAAGCCAGAGGAGACAGTGGCAAGGAACCATGTATCCATAAATACTACACACATCTAAGACAAATATATAAATAATATAATTAACATCAATGTGTGTGCGTGTGTATGTGACTTATAAATGTGTATATTAAATATTTCTATATATAAGTTTATATTTATTTAATAGAAAATATTTGAAACATAAAACATTTATTAATGAATGGATTCATTTATTTTAGTTAAGAACCAGCTACATTTTGGGCCATATTTGGTAAAATGTGTCATTTATGCACCAATAGCATTGTCATGGTTTTCAAACAGGTTCCCAGATCTCAAGATACAAAGACTGATGATTTAAAATACAGTGCAAACTTTGTCTTAAGTGGCCAAATTGGGGAAAAATGGCATACTTCAAATTTAAGCACATTTATATTGACTGAAATCCCCAAATAATGCTGGAAACGACTGCTGTTTTTCAGTGTGCTGCACATCAGTGAGTGTGTGTGTGTGTGTGTGTGTGTGATGCATGCATCAGAATAAAGGGATATGAAAGAAGACATGGCTTGTAGGAACAGCAACACTGCGGCAGACAAACATGACATATAAATATTGCATTACAAGCCCCCCGGATGAGCTCCTGCGTGACCAAATCAGTGCAGGACTGAACCTCCAGCTGCCTCTGATGCATGAAACACACGTCTGAATACACTTATTATAAGTGCCTCCCTTCTGTACTACAATAACAATTCAGTACAATACTGTGGAAAATACAGTTTTAATTTGTATTGGCCCATAAATGTATTACTTCCTTAAATAATCATTTTCATTTAGTGCTGCCAAACATATATTTATTATGTATGTGCGTGTGTGTGTTTGTGTGTATATAAATTTACATTACATCCAGACACAATAATGAAAAAATCATTAATTAATTGTGTACTATAAATTCAACAAAATTATCAATTATAATCAACATTTTTTTTCTGAATAGCATTAAATATATTACGTCCATAAATAAGCAAATGGTCCAATATAAAGTCATAATTGCAAAAATGACTAATAAAATCAACAAATCTGTTCTGGATAGCCGTGTAAATTTATTACAAGCATAAACAATGATCATTCATTAATTCATAATTCAATAAACAATTAAATAAATAAATAAATAAATGTAAAGTCAGTGTAGCAACATTATGAATTAAAATCAACAAATGTTTTCTGAATAACCACAAAAACTTTCTACATCCCTAAACAACAATACTTATTAAAATTTGTCATGTATAGCAGAAATATTAATTTATTTCTCTTGCAATCTTACACACAAACACACACAAAATGCTATATACACTTATAAGTTCTCAAAAAAAAAAATATATATAAATATTTATCTAAGAAATTAGATGTGCAACATGACAAATTTAATTAAAAAATAAATATTTAACATTTAAAAAATTCTAAAATAATTTTTAGAATTTACTATATTTATATTAAAAATATTTACTATATTTTCTAGCACACTGAAAAAACAAAAGAAAACTGTAATAATTTAAAATATTTCCACTAATCTAGGTAGATTACAGGCACTTAATGGGAAGGGAAAGCCCTGCTATAATCAGTGATGACCAATGATGACACAACGAGTGAGAAGTTTGTGGAAATGAAAGCGCTGAGGGCATATTTGGCAGAAATGAGACACATGACAGAGGACATTTTGCTTTCAGTCTGACCGAACACAGCTATGAGTAAAAACCACTGTCCTGAGAACAGCTGAGACACATTCTTCTGTCTGTTGGAGGAATGCATCGACCTCAGATCCCAGCCCAAAACATCACGTTCTCAGGTCCATCTGAAGCTCACAATGAAGGCATTGCTCCAGACAAAACCTCGAAGAAGATTAAAGCACAGTCTCTGTAGCTGACTGTCGTCTCCTAACGACCTGAGACGCAGAACCTAAAGAAATGATTTAGATGTGGCTGACAGCAGACAAGTACAATCGGCCTCTGATGCACTTTTGTGTGGTTATAAAACAGATCTGCATTGTTTGGTAGGAAAATGTGAAGTGTTGTGAGTTGACGTCAGCTCCTGAAGAGTGGGGAGACTGAGGCTTCTCTCATCGTGTTTGTGTCTGTGTTTTTGTGAGCTAGAAGACAAAGACAAACAAGTTCTTGTGCAATCACAGTTTGACTGTGGTCCCGTTTTATAAGCATTTAAAGAAACAAGTCTTCAGCAACAGACTGGAGAACGCTTAGCAAGTTAGTTTAACATATAGCTGCTACTAATAACATTGTTTTTTAGGAATAATTCACTCCGAAATTCAAAAATGATGAAACTTTACTCGCTCTCTGAGATGTAGAACAGATTTGGAGAAACGTAGCATTGGATGCTCAGCAGTGGAGTGAATGGACGCCGTCAGAATTAAAGTTCAAACAGCTGATAAAAACATCATTATAATCCACACCACTCCAGTCCATCAACAGCTTGTGAAGAGGAAAGCTGAATGTTTGTTAGAAACAAATCCATCACTGAAAAATGTTAGATTTAATATTTTTTAAATTTAATTAATTATTATATAATATGTAATATACAAGAATTAATAGAATAATATATTTTTTTGTTTTTAGAATTTATTTATATATATATATATATATATTTACATTTATTTTAGAATGTTTTATTTTCAGATCAAATTAATGGTGAAATATATAAGTTGTTATTATCATTATATATTTAATTTATGATATTTTTTCAAATAATTGTATTTTATTTATTTATTATTTAAAAATCAAGGAAATTCGCTGTTAAATTTACATTAAAAAAAAATTATACAAATTTAGTACATGCATAATGTTTCCAAATTCCAAAGTTAAATAATTGTATAAAATATTTGTGATCTGAGTAAATTTTTTTAAGATTTAAAAAACTATTTCAGTTATAGTTTAAATACACCATTATACAATTTTAAGTCTAACTATTCCACAATGTCACTAAAAAAAAAAAAATATATATATATATATATATAATGTGTAAAAATAATATGTAGCTTTTATTTTGTTATTTATTTTTCAGTTCAAGGAAATTTTTAGTTAAAAAAAAGTCACTGCTTGATGTTTCGTAACTGTAATTGTGTTAAATTATTATGATTTTGCCCATGATCGAGCAGTCCTGCAATAATGATGCTCAGGTTGATGTTGATTGTGTCAGCACCTCGTTAGTGAGCATTTGTCAAACGATGGCCACTGTAACATGATTACCCCAAATGATTGTTTTTATTCGTCTGATAGAGTCACCGGGCAGCAGAGAAGTCGAGCATGTTCATGTGATAAAAATACTTCCCAAAATAATTTATTCAAGGATTCCTTTTCTAGGTCACATTTCCACGAGAGCCACAGCACTATATTTACTGACTGTTTGAGTGCTGAAGGAGTGACGCGTCTGAACAGTTGTGTCCGTGCGTGGCGCTCGTTTATTAATGCCGCTGACATGTAACTTCAGCCTGATATCTCTTTCAGCTTGCTTTTTAAAATACAGAGAATCCAGCTGTTCTAGAATCATTCTTTAGCATCTCATTTGTGTTTCAGAAACAGCAATGCAATCAAATGGAGGGAAAATCCAGGCGCGAGTCTGTCCTCTGAAGTTTCCACACAAATCTTAAGGCGTCAAACTGCTCTGATTTGGCAAGATCCCAAAAGCAAGGGCGTAGAATTTAGTCGCTATGATGTGTCCCTGCCAATATCCAGCGACTACCAAATAACAATGATTTTGATGTGTATGTAACCACTGCTGTTGTGATTTCAGAAATGATACAACAATAAAATCTCACATATTTATTATACTGTAACACAAACTTTCACTTCAGTGTTCACTGGATGCTTCAAACTAATTTTGTACTGAACTGTCACCAACTGAACTGCAGCTCAGACTATTTCATATATAGTGAATTAAGCCACAAACTCAGTCAAGTTTTCCATTTAATATGCATTTTGAGTGTTCAGGAATTAAACCGGCTCTCACTTGAATGTGTTGGTTTACCTGATCACATGGCATAAACGTACCTGGGTGCACTTTTTAGCTAGACACAAATATGTACCAATAAGTACATATCACTGCAGTTTCCAAAAGAACTGGACACGGCAGTAAAACTCAGACACCTTTTCTTCCTTATCTGCAGAGTTTTGATTATTAAAGTGTATTTTTGACCCAATTTCTTGAAGAATATCATGTTATGACTTACAATATTACAGACGCTTCAACAAAACAGTTCAGATCTGTATAAAAGGAAGTTGAAACGACACGGTTGCATCAATACATGTGTTTTGCATTTGTTAACACTATCAGGTAGGTTTAGGGTTGGATTTGGTGTAGGGCACATTTCCAGCACTTTTAGCAACTGTCCCTGGATATTCAACATAATAAAAAACAGCAATACGTACATATATCAACATAATAAAAACATCCCAGGGTTCATGTATTGAACCTGTGTTGCAGTGCCACTCAGTGGACACACTTTTTATTTGAGTTGAGTGAGTCATTTACTCTGGAATAGCTTCGAATGATTTAAACTTTTGATTCAAACATTCATGTCACGTGATTCATAAGCAAAAACAGATCATAAGAGTCATTCATTTGGGAATTTTGACATCACTTGTAATGATTCTGAAAAGCACGTATAGTGATGAGTTTAAATGACTTTAACCACTGCGTCGCAAAATGATTCAATTGGATCACGAATCATTTAACTTAGATTGGGACTATGAACTCACTCCGAAGTTCTGATCTACATCATCTGATCTGAAATAATGATTCGCAAATCATTATTCTGGGGTGCATTTCTCAAACCGATCATTAGCTAGCTATAGTCATTATTTCCATTGAACTCTATTGGTAAGGACAAAACTTGTGACCATTGGGAAGTGCATAATTGTCACATTTCTGTTAAGGCTAAGTTCCTGTTTTTTCTTATTTGGTCACATTCCTGTGTTCTGTTCTTCCTGTGACCTATGCTGCGTCCGAAATCGCTTACTTCCCTACTATATAGTAGGCGAAAAACAGTATGCGAGGCGAGTAGTATGTCCAAATTCATAGCATTCGAAATTCAGTAGGCAAGAAGTAACCAGATGACCTTCTGCTTCCGCCCGAAATCTGTAGTAAGCATACCATGGACACTTTCCTATCCCATAAGGCTCCGGGAAAGGAGGCGTCATATTCAAAAAATGGCGGAAAGTGGAGACGAAGTGTAAGTACCTCAGGAAAAAAAACGTTGTTTATTATGATTAAATTACACTTGTTTAACACAATCTAAATAAACAGATGACTTACTGAAAGTTTACATTTTCGCGCTGTTGTGACGACGCGTGACACGTGGCAACATCAATATGACGGAGGTAGTGCGTCCGAATTCCATTCATACTAAGTTACCCACATTCATACTATATAGAACGTACTTTTTAATGGTTGAGTAGTATGTTCAATTTTAAATTTAGTACCTACTTAAGCAGTACGCGATTTCGAACACAGCACTTAGTTGCCTCATTAGTTCATTCTATTCACCTGTTGCTAGTTAATTAGCCTCATTTGTGTTTGTATTTACGTCCCAGTCTGTCTTTGTTCTTCATCATCGCCGGACACAACAATAATAGTATGCACAAAAAAATAAACATTGGGTAGGAAATGTGTGAAAAGTATAACATGCATCTAACATGCATGTTATATTTCAGAGCTAGTTTTCAGTGTGAAATGAGTTTGATGTCACGCCACACAAAGTCACCTCAGAAAACATGCCACATGGACTAATTTATGGTTCATTTATAGTGCTGATTTCTGGAGTTTGAACACAGCAGATCAGAAGCTGGAGTGGAGTCTGAGTCTCGGTGGGAGTCTCGGCTCCAGACCCATAAAACCTAACGAGAGCTCAAAGTCCTCAGTCAGCAGCCTCCAGCTCCGTCTCAAACACTGAGAGGAACCGCCGGAGAGACACTCACATCAGAGAGAAAGCCCTCGGGGACTGAACTGAGCAGAGGAAGGGACAGTCCAACACAAACAAACCCTCCACCTTATCTTCCCTTCATCCCTCGCTCATTGTTCCTCCCTGTTATTGTGCTTGTGCTGATGCAGCTGTGAGCCTCTCGAGAAGCAGTCTGCTCAGAGAAACACTGCTTATAGAGCTCTTCTGGAGGTTTGTGTTACAAAAACGTGAAAACTCAGCCAGGTTCTTCATGTCATTCTACTTAAAGGAATACTTTTATTTAATATATTTAATAATGCTTACATTTATATACATTTTAATATATATATATATATATAATATTAAATAGCTTATATTAATTACTACTAATAGATTGAAATAAAATAATAAATCACATTTATTATTCATTTATTTTCATGAACACATAAATTAAGAGATTAAAAGTTCTATTTGAAATGTATTACACTTAACCAGGTATTCCATTTAATTAATATTAATTAAAATGAAATGCATTTCAAATATAATTAATTTGTCACACCACATGACCATTTAAAATGAAAAGGTATTAAAATGGTCAAACACTTAAAAGTTCAGAAGTAAAATCTTAATAAAAACAGATCTCTAGAGAGACAATTTGACAATTTGTCTTCTTTCATCTTTTTAGAAACAGAAAACATGAAATACTTTTGGGAAGTTAAGATTAAATATTTATAATTTAATATTTTTAAAAGCAACTCAAATAATTTAAATGTAATCCATAATTCCATTTTCTGGGAAATAAGTGACACTAGATCATATTTACATTGTTGAGGGGAAAAAAAAACATTTTAAGTTGCATCATAAGTTACGTTTTTTATTGCTTTCAAAAACAATGTAAAATACTGCCAAATAAAACAAGACAAATACTATATACGTGTATAAGGATGTATTTAATTTACCTTCTCTCCACATAAACTGCTTTTAATTTAATAAAAAATATTTAGAACAGGTATAAAGAATACATTACAAGCATACATTATAATGGCTTTCACAATAAATGACATTTCTCAGAAACACCACCTGAGTTTTTGGGGTGAGCTGTTATTTTAATGAATTCGCGCAGACCAATCTATTGTTTTGTTGTGTTCAGCTTTCAATAGATGAATCAGCGTTTATTGTTCACTGTGATGACCGATTCAGGGAACTGAATAAAAGTGTGATACCAATAATCTTACTCCAGTCGGGCCAAACAGGAAGTGAGCTCATAAAAGGACAGGATGTGTGCCATTATTTCCCTTCATAGGTCGGTTTCAGAACCGGATGGTGTCTATTTATCCAACCCTACAATGTCCTGGTCTTTTAGGGTCAGATTCAAACACAGGACACAGAGCGTGATTAGACGAGAGCATTGACACTCATTTGGGAAGCTGACATGTTCTCCAAAAAACATTTTAAATAGCATTTTGCTATTTTATTTTTACAATTATTTGCATTATTACAATAATTTAGATTTTTATCTAAATTTTATGTTTTACACTTATTTGAAACTTTATTTAAAAGGCTGATAAAACCTAACCTGCTATTCCTTTAAGAAATATTAGTATGACTACATCAATTAGGAGATTGTATTTGTAAAGTTATACAAATTAATTTAAAATATATTTTTACATTAAAAATGTGTTTGAATGATAATTATATTCATTAGTAATTTATATAAAATAAAGTAAAAAAAGACAAATAAATAAATGAATAAATAGTGAATAGCTCTTTCTTTCATGGCTGCATTAATTAGCAGATTATATTTATAATTTTATAGAATTGTAATACTTATTTAAATACAAATGAAAAATAGCACATTATATTTACAAATTTAAATGAATTTATATGATAATTTCCTGTATAAATGCATTTAAATACAATAAAATAAATATACATTTTACATTTCATTTGTCACACCAAAGAACCTATTAAATTTAATCAGTGTCCAGATGGTGATTTAAAATGGCAAAAAAACTTATCATATAAATAAAAAAAATATATATATATATATTAATCCCTTAATGTTGTAGATTTTAATAATAAAATTGTGATATTATTTTTTAAACGATACTTTTGACATAATACAAAAATATATAAAATCTGAAGATAATTAAAATAAATATTACATTTACTAAACGTTTAAATAAAACCATATTTAAAACCATATTTAAAAAAAAAAAAAAAAAACTAGTAAAGGCAGTGTAAAGTAAGTGTGTAAAACAATACAAAAAAAGATTTTCATACATTATTTTAATTTTAAGTTAAAAAGAAAAAAAATGAGGCAAACTAACTATTAAAATGTAGAATTTGATCATTGGACCAAAACTGGTGACTCTAAAGTCATTCCTGAACTACGAGGGTCAACTCAGTGTTAAATTCATATGATTCTGATTCTCTCAGTGTGAATCAGACCAGTTAAAGCACAGCATGATGGACAGGCGTCACGCTGCATTACCCTGCGGGGTCGGTCAATCCTGTGACCCACTGCATTAAAGCGGCTCTAAAGGTCCATCAAAGAATCCCATTATGTCAATCGTCCAACACAGACATTGACCAACAGGCCTGGTAATAAAGACATAAAGGGCAGCAGTGTGTCAGAATCCACCCCTCTTCACTCAGTCTAACCCGCGTGTCACATCCCTGAGGTTACGTAAGAACCACAGACCAGCATTAAACCAACCAAACCTCCTGATCCAGAGGGCGCTTCAAAGCCGGCCGCGGCTTTCTGACCCCATAAGACAGCGTGGTTTGAATCAGTGGGGAAGATAAAAAAGATGCTCAATATGATTATAATTAAGACTCAAAAGGTCTTGGAATGGAATAAATGTGCTCCTGAGAAACAAAACAAAGGAATTATGAGTGCTGCAACACTTTGGCGTGAGCATGACAAACGGATTGTGACAGAACAGACAGACAGGCGGATAGACAGATGGATGGACAGACAGACAGATAGACTAAAGCGTAGACCCTTAAAATAAATCTAGATAGATTATTAAAATGTAGAATTGGATCATATCAAAAAATGTATATGTAAATCTGGTAAAAAAAATCAAAAATAAAGTCATTTCACTAGGACATACGTCATAATATAGAGGAAGTTACAATTAATAACAGCATTTCCTACGGGCTTGAAAATCATCCCCAACAATTCACACTAACACCATCTCAAGAATAGCCCATGCATCTGAGACACGCACATCCATGCCACCCTAAAAGAGCACTCCACGTTCCTGTCACTCAGAACCAAACAGTGATGAAAGTGGCAGCTTGTCATGCACCAGTAAAAGAAAAGGAGAAACTGGATCCAAATCCACAAGAACATGTTGCAGTCTCCTGATCTCTTGTCTTTACAAGCCCGGTCCACTTAGCAGCATGTTTTGAAAACGCACCAGGTGGTGAAGGCTCGCACAGACATCTAAACATCAGGCTGAATGGAAGAAAGGAAGCCAAGGATGTGTTTCCTGAGTGGCCACCGGAGAAAGACAAGACAATGGGACATGTCAAACAGACCACCAAAGTCTAAACATGTTGGGGGGAATTCACTCAAAAAAAGTCAATTTATCCTGAAACAAAAGGCAACTGCATTATTTAAATAAACTTGATGATTTGTTTCTTCATCAGATTCATAGCATTGCATCAGTGTCTCAACAATAGATGCTCTGCAGTGAATGGGTGCCGTCGGAACGAGAGCTCATTTTCATTTTTAGGTGATCTACTGCTTTAAACCCTAACTGTTTTGCACTGGAATACTGCGTGCTAGATCTGCTGCTGCAATGACATTTAGTCAAAACACCATGCAAACACATTTC
>JAUMHR010000070.1:19842218-19852439 GCA_032361145.1 Enteromius fasciolatus | reverse complement strand
CAGCAGCTCTCTATGCTCAGGACCTCTGCCTTTGTGTGAGTAGAGTGTTTGTGTCTGATGAGTTTTATTGTCATGTGTTTTTCTTTCTAATGAGCCGCTGCATTCAGTCCAGCCTCTTATCTCCACAGCCAGAGACCTCTATTGTCTGCGCCGATAAATAATGCAGGAGCTGGTCTGTGATGGACGTCCTGAGCCTTTTGTAGTTTTCTATTGGAGTCCTTTTAATGTAATTAGGCTGCTCAGACTGGGTGGGACAGACACGTTCTGCACTGTTTGCGGCTGCTTTTAATTAGAAGCGTTGAAGTTTTATCAACTGGATGCAATAACTTTCAGTTTAAATTTATGGCTCACACTTTAAATAATGTTTTATTGTCTGGATTACATATAATTATGTATAATATAAATGAATATGAATATACAGTAGACGTAAATATTTTCAAAATACTGTATGTGTGTGTAATTATACATACATAATAAATATACACAGAGCACTTATGCAAAGGAAAGAAATTGTGTGCAATTAATTATAACATTTTAATTTAATTTAATTAGAAACACATTTTTATTATTGATTTATTAATTCATATTATTTCAATTTTATACAATAAAAAAATTGTAATTAATTATATATATATATATAGGCCTATATATATATACACATAAATACTGTTTTTCAGTTAAATACAATATTGAGATTTTTTTTTAAAAGATGATTTATGCAAAGAAATTTCCCCACTGTGGGATGAAAAAAGTTACATCTTATCTTATGTTATCTTTATTTAAAGTTTAATAAATGCATGATGTGTATGCATGAGTAATCATATTAAACAATGATTATGATTTTATTTTTAGATGTGCAGCCCTATCAAGAACGTCATTTAGGGTTTAGCGTCCTAGTAAATGTCACACACACACAAATATGAAATAACATATTTTGTGACTTTTAAACCTTTTTGAGGCAGTTTGAATCGTTTTCCTTCCATAATATAACAATTTATAATAAACAATTTATAGTAAAATGGGTTAAGAGTCTTTTTGGTCGTGTTGCTACTTCAGAAGTCTTCAGGAGATCATGTCTTTAGATGCAGCTTGACAGAAAACATCTGTTTTCTCTCTGACCTTGTTGGATGGCTGTTTTGGCCTCCACTGCAGGCAGACGGTCTGCCCACCAACTTCACCGAGACGCAAAGACATAGCAGCATGAAAGCCAGCGAGATGAGAGGAGGCTGGATTAGCAGGGGTTAATTACAAGCCATCGAGAGCCGCTGCTATTACGGGGCAGTTCAGCCCTCAAAAGAGAGAGGAGCACAGGCGATGTTTCATGTCACTAATTTTCCTCTTTAAAGCCAATGAGAGCAATACAGGCCACGGTTAAAGAGCAAATGTGAATGTGTCAAACAACTGCACAGTGACCCGGGAATATCATTTGAGTTTCTGTAGATCAGAAAGTTTCCTGTTCAAAATCCAACAACTGAGTTCATTTCAATATTTTTAGTGTAGCAGTCACAGCCTTTGAGTCACAGATCATAAACATAAATTGATTGATGTGGTTCTTTTGAACGAATCAGTTGAACCAATTCAGACTGAATCGAATCACGAGTCATCTGTGTGAATCAGTCAGTCTTTAATGAATCATCTCTGACGACTCACAGAATTGCATACAGTTTATAGTACATAAGACATAATTTTGTTATAATAATGGCTTATTTCATTTTATTTGAATGTTTTGAAATTATGCCTGTTTTGGGGGAGAATGTTTCCCTTCAAAACCAGACTCCTGAAGGAAGCATTGTAAGCATGTTTTAATTCAAGCCTCTGCTCGGCTATTATTAGCCCTGTTTCTGTCCTAAACACGGTGATCCAGCATTCAAATAGCTTCCACACTGGTTTGGAAAGATCTATATTAGCGATGTAATGCATTTACAATCCAATAATAGCCTTAATTGCATAGTGATGTAGACAAGGCTAATAATAATGTGCTAATTATGAAATATAAAACTATTTCATAGTCTGTGCACCGTATTTTGCTTGCATTAATCTGACGTCATATTGCTTAACTCAAATTGTAGTAGATATTGGCTTATGGGGTTAGAAATGTAATTAATATTTACAATGTGTCTCTAATAATGCTGTCAAATGACATCCCCTTCAAAAATTTTGGTTTACATTAAATATGTATGTGTGCTGTGTATGTTTTATATAAACACACACACACACACACACAGTATATAATTGTTATAAATTGATATATACATGCTCTTACATGATATATTATATATATATATATATTTAATAAATAGACATTTTTAATTATAAATTTAATCTTGGATGCAATCGATCACTATTATTGATCACTATCGTTTAAGAGCACTAATCTCTTATTCTTTTGTAACTTTCCTTTATTGTCACTCAAACATCTTCACCGTTGACCCTACATGGCTTTATTAAAGTACCATATTATTTTAGAAAAAATATAGGATGGTAATTATTTGTTTATTATTATACACTGCACATAAATGAAAATAATTTAAGATTTTTCTGTCTTTAAAATTATACATTTGTATTTATATTTTTATAAATTTAGAGTCTGTTTCTCTGGTTCATCTAATACAGTTAATATATATTGGGAATATCATCAAACCAAAAGGCTGAAAAATAAAAGCCTGTTTTAGCTGTACTGCTTAGCCCAACTGGCTTAACAAGTGGTGTTTTCTGAGTTCGGACCCCCTGTTGCTCACTTCTTTTCTGAAAGTCCCTAAATTCACATCCAGCATGCTCAACACCTGTTCAGAATTCTTTCCCGGAACTTTTCCAAACAATAGCTGCTTTTCCCGGACTGTCTGACATCTGGAAAATGTTGCAGTTCTCCTTTTGACTGGATTTATAGCGAAGGGCTTCAGAGGGGGTCGAGGTACTTGAGAAGTGCTGTAGTTGTACAGTAGAAAGTCATTTTAAATAAGTGCATGAGGTTTCTGTTATGTTAGGGATTTTTTGTTGTTTCATTTTTGTCTTTGCATTTTTTTGCTTTAAGTGAGAAAAATAAAGCTTGCTATTTAGCTGCACACACCTGTTTTTAGTTGCGGTAAACGACTGCTCCTCATAGTGAAACTATGAAACAACACAGTTCTGCAGTAATTCCCGTTTACTAGGTCACAGGGACATATTCACTTGAAAATGCTGTGTATTGTCTTTTTTTCCCTGCGAGGGAGTACAAAAATAGCACTTTGATGCGTCATGTTTCGAATGTCTTCCTTTTCAGGATCATCCATGCAGTCCAAATACTTTTAAGCTAGCTTTGCAATCATATTCTTTGAGTTGTTAGTGCTCTCTTAATGCATAAACACACTGCAGTGTGTTCAGAATTAAATGAAGTAAATGGTCCAACGTCTTAAAGGAAATGTTTTTTATAAGCTGATTTTGGGGTCTCTAAAATATGGACGCAGTCATGCATTATTTAGCAAAGCCCTCAAAGAATGCAAATGTGGCATGTGGGTTAAGCTAATGCTGATGGTGAAGGCCATTACCTCTGCAGTCTGAACACACATGGTCACAGTTTCCCTTAATAGACTTTCTAAATTCATCTAAGGGTAAATGGGCAAAATTCCAAGTGTTACATTCAGCGTCAATCCAGACTGTCATGTATTATGCATATTCATTCAAAGCTAAAACACACTAAATTTGGGCGGTGCATTTGTATGAGTGAACTGTTATTTAGGACTAGTTCAATAGGCGAGTGCTTTAAAGTCAACTCAGTCCATGCATACGCTAATGGCACCGCCTGTGGCCCCAGACATGAATTTCTGCCAACTCCATCAGCTCAGCTTCAAAAGCTACAGGGACTTCTGTTTGCACTGCCATATGGCCTACGCCTTGGGAGATCAGCTCTCCCTTGAGAATTGCTAAAATGTCTTAACTTTGTATCCACTGTTTGTGTTTTCTCAGGGCTCCAGGTACAAAAGGAGAAGGACAGGACCTCTGTCTATCAAACTCTGAAGTGCCCCGGTGCCAGCTGTATAGGTCAACCCAACCGAACCGCCACAGGACAATAGGAGCCCAACCCAGAGACGGCTATCAAAAAGAAAATAATCAAGCTCATTAGCTCTCTTCCCCAGAAAAGATCAACAGAAGAAAGGAACTAAACGAGGAGGGAAAAAAGGCACTGGCAGCTATTTCTGATGCTCTGTGGTGAAGAGAACATCTCATTTGGGATTTAAGGATTGCGGAAAAAGGATTTCCCCATGCCCTGCCCGTTTATCCTGATGCCTGTATAAATATTGCATGGAGATATCGAATTGTCCCTTTTCCAAAGAGACTAATTATAGCAAATCCCAACAGCCAGTCTGTTGCCCAAACCTCTGAGATTCTCAGAATGCCTAAAAATTTATATTGCTATAATTGGATCCCTAAAATTCTGAGACACGTCAGATCTTAAAGAAGCATCAAACCAGTGGTTTCATCTCCTGACAACTTCCTTGTCTTTTTTTAGGCAAGGCAGCTGCTTTGATGAAAATGAAGCCCTTAACTCCCATTGGTTCACCTTCTCCGCTGCGGCTCCTAAACAAGGGGCCCGATTACCTGCGTAGGCAGATGGATGCTGGAAGCAGGGGACAATCCATCAGTGCCGTAGAGCGACTGGAAGCCGACAAGGCAAAGTACGTCAAGAGTCAACAGGTCATCAACACAAAGCAGGAGCCTGTGTTAGTTCCCTGTGCGACTCCTCCACCGGTGCCCCGTCGCAACTTTACAGTGTCCACTCCTGCAACGCCCATTCTCCCGGTTCGGAATCCAACGGTGCCTTTCTCTGCACCACTTCTCTCGCGGGATGAAAACGAGGATGACTCCAGGAAAGAGAACTGTCGGAACGAAACTGATGTGGAAACCAAGAACCGCAACAACACAAACAAGCCTCCTATACCTTCTCCAAGAACTCCATTAGTTGCTCCGCATAGTGCACCGATAATGCGCAGGAGCAACGGCAAGCGAATGCTGCGTCCAGACTCCCTGATCATTTACAGACAGAAGAAAGAGTGCAAGAGTCCCAGCGGAGGAGGAGAAAATGGCAACTTGGAGGTCAAGGGATACAGCTTCGTACGACGGCTCTTCCAGGGATCCATGCGCGAAAAGAGCGGCGGGAATGAGTCTCAGAAAATGGTGATAAACGAGGAGAAGGCTGCTTCCTCTCGAGACGGGGATTCACAAATGTCTTGGTCCAACGATAAAGACACAGTCGATGGTGGGAATGAGACCAGGCGATCGAGCAAATCCGAGCGAGAGCATTCAATGCCCGAGAGGCAAAATGATAACACTGGTTTTCAGGAGAAGCAATCGAAAAACTGCATGATCAACTGCATGATCAACAATAATGACATGGACCCATGGAAGCCAGTCGTTCCTCGGATGCGATCCGATTTGAAACGCTCCAAGTCAGAATTGGGACTACGCTGCTCGCTAGCCATGTCCGAGCAGGAACGCTTCTTTGACTACTGTGGATTGGACCTGGATTTGGTGGAAAGGCTCGGACCAGAGAACTTTCTTAATGGGGCGAGTTCGGTCGACACGCTCTCGCTCCTACTGAGGAGCGTCGGAGGCGGCGGCTCGGAGCCCAGCGAGTTTTCCCGACATTCCGGTGAAGGGCTTTTTCAGGAGGAGCTTGCCGAGCAGATCCCTACAGGTGTGTCCATTATCGAGAGAAACGCACGGGTCATAAAATGGCTCTACGGTTGCAGGAACGCCGTCCAGGAGGGTCCTAAAGAGTCTACTGTTTGATTATCACGGTAACTAAACACGTGACTTTCTGGAGCCGTGTTGCAATCTAGAAAACTATGCTGTATTTATTTCCCACGAGACATTGTTATTTAAGAGATTTGTTTTGCTTTTCAAAGCCAGTACGAGAACATTTGTGTTATTATGTGCAAGTCACATATGAAGCTGCAAATCGACACTTCCTTTCATAACCTACACTGTGGCTTTGTCAAAATCGCCCCCATACTCTCATTCACTATTCCCTGCATTACTTTACTAATACAGTCCACTCAAAGGAGTGGATGAAAACAAAAGGTTGCACTTTATTTTGATAGTTTTACTAGTAACTTTATAACTACATGTCAAATAATTCTCTTTAATTTGCAACTACATGCCTACTAACTCTCAGAGTAGACTGTTTAGGGTTAGCTGAACAAGTTTCTCATAACCAGTTTGTTGTAAACCCATAAAAATAAAGTGTTAAAAGTTACTAAGCAGACAGTCTACCAATACTCTAATGACTGCTAATTGACATGTAGTTGCAAAGTTACTTACTGTCTAAAGTGGACTATCAAAATACACTGTTGCCACACAGATAAGCGAATTTGGACACTGAATGTGGTTGTGGCCTCATTTCTCACATTGCATGGCTATTCACTAGCAGCCTGTACACTTATTATTACGGTGCATTATGGGATTGAATGAGTGCACACACTAATGTCCACTACGGTTTCAGACTAGTGCACTATAGAGTGTAGGGGGCGATAATGATGTATATTAAGCGATGTCATCTCCTATTGTCTGTAAATAGAAATAATCATGATTCCGTCCTGTTACTTCTGTTCAGAAACGAGTGTTATTTGTTGAGCGTAACTTAAAGAACGCGTCATCCGATGAATAATTTAACATTGAAAACCACTAAGCTTTTTCTCTGGGGCTGGGAAACCGAAGCATGAGTGTTAAATGAACCATGTGTACCTCATTTCCCAACTGTCCCAGTTTAGTTTGTGTGTTGCCTTTTTTCCTTAAACGCAGGAGTTGGAACAAACACACAGAGGACCCCTGTGGGGATATTAATGCACTGAATTGGAGAAAGAGATGGAGTGAGAGCTATATATACTGCTATGAAACATATTTTGAACACTGAGTGTATGAAAGAAAAGGCAGGGCCTTAAAAACAACCTGATTTTGAGTTTTATTAACTTATGCCAAAGAAATGTGCTGTGTACTGATGTACAATATGTTCCAAACCCTATCGAGCCGCCTTGAGTGAATGCCGTTCACTGAGTTTGATATCAGCATGTTACTAAGCTAATAACTTTGGGTGAAAATGGCATGTTTTGATTAATATGCAGAACAAAATATTTCTTCAGTGTTAGGAAGATGTAATAGGTTACAGATTACAAGTCACCCTATGTAAAATGTAAAAAATAGCGTTACTATATTAACTAATTTCTTACGTTTTGAGTACTTCTCTATATTTCTGGGGACACCTGATTTCTAGTGATTATCGTCATCTTGACTACAGAGACCGTCTCTGCATTTGATGAAATGTCTTTATACATTACCATTACTCTGTTGTTCTATTTGATAATGTTCAGTGCAAATGTTGTGGCAAATGACAAATGTTAATAATTTTGAAACATTTAAAAGCGGGGTTAATCTTACAGTATTACTCAACACGGTTAGACTCCTTCCCTTGTTCATCTCTAGAATTCAGATGAGAATAATTGAATTTTAAAGCAGAGCAGACTTGAGATTGCTCAAAGGTTTAATACATAATACAAAGTAATTTTGCTCAAAATTACAAATATTAAAATCTTTAAGAATCAGTTGTTAATAAACAAATGGTAGCTGCTCACTAGGGTTTGGAACCAAATACCTACAACATGCAAAATGGTCAATTTCATTAAAACTTTGCATCTGTGGTTGTACCTGATTACTGTGATGATAAATGATGGTTGTTTGCACATTTCTCCACAATGCAAGTGACAGTTCCTATGCCGAAGCATTCTTCAATATGCACTTGATCTGGCTGTTTCTGTGTTTAACTCACAAAAGTACAGCTTTTAGCAAAGTAGAGGAAGTCAGTGAGAGACCTGCGGGGCAGGCACACACTCCCAGTGTGTTTTCATATTGAAGGAGACCTTTGAAAACTCCTACCATCTGAACAATCAATCAGATACCGAAGCCCTTGTCAGAGGCATTAATCAGGCTCTATGATACCACTGATAAATGAAGCAAAAGTTTGCTGTGGCATGCACAGGTCAGAGAAAGAACTGTGACCTTTCCTTTCAAACTTTTTCATCCCCACCGTCCAAGATGCATTCAGTCTTCCACAGCACCCGAAATCTCTCTCTCTCTCTTGCATGTTTACAGCCTATGTGTATATGTTTCTATAAAGAGGAATTTAGATTTCAACCCAAAGAGATATTACAGAGAAAGTCCTAATAAAATCCTATTTCTGAACAACTGTGTGCATTTGTGTTTTGTGCCAATATAGCTGTATGTTTTTGAGGGTATGCAAAGAAAACTGTTTGCTGCTAACATTTCTGTGGAAACCATGATGCATTCAAAAGTTTGAAATAGGTTTAAAATAAAAAGACACAAAATAGACATTTATAATGATACAAAAAATATTTATTTCAAATACTTACTATTCTTTTGAACTTTCTATTCATCAAAAATCCTTAAAAATGAAATGTATTACAGTTTCCACATTCAGCGGCACAGTTTTCAACATTGAAATTCCTCTTTCTCTATAACTTTCTCTTCAATTCTTATCTAGTAATCATTGCCAACTGCTCAGGTGCGTCATGTTTCCCAAACCAGGTAAGTGTTGAAGGTGTGGAAACACTAAAGGTGATGTCATTGGAAATAAAAATGATTGCATGTGTAATGCTATAAATCAAAACACGCTGCATGCCGGCACAGAGCTGATGATTACACACCAGTCAGTCTCAGGTTTCCTTCTAGTCTTCCATGTTGTTAGTAAACGCACACAACGCGGTCGTTAAACAATTTTGGTGCAAAATGGGAAAAGGCATAATATACTTTTGCACAGCTCCTCGTGTGAATGCAGTGAAATCCTGCCATTGTCTCATTTCAACACGAGCTCATTTCTCACTGAAGCTCAAGGGTTTGTTATTCTGAAAGCATGAACACAACACGGACAGCACTTCAGTCAAACGCACCAATGCATCCACACACTTTTAAACCCATTTTAGGTAATGTGATAAATGGAGGGTGGGACTTGATTGGTCAAGAACAGACATTACATACCAGAATTAATTCAGGTGAAATTCAGGAAAAATCTTTCTGAGATTCAGCTTTTAAATGGAGATAACTATTCTAAAGACAAAAGTTGTATCATTATTTTTATTTACTTATCTTTTTTGGGGAAAATACACCATAGACTGTGTATATTATTTAAATGTAAACGAATACCTTTATTTTGAATTAAATTAATTCAAAGTGTCAGTAAATACATTTGTATTTTAAATGCATGCTGTTCTTTTAATCACGAAATAGGTAGACATTTATTTATATAATTTTTTTAACTATAATTATAAAAGTAATATATAATTACTCACAATTACTCATTTTAATTACATTAATATATTTATTTGTTCCAATTTAAAGCTAATGATATGTATAAGTTATCGTGCTGAATTAGTGTCAAAGAACTTTATTATTATTATAATTACAAAAGATTTCTAAAAATAAATGCTCATAATTCAATTTATCAAATAAAAATAAAAATGAAATATATCATGGTTTCCACAAACATATTGGGCAGCAAATGTGACTCTGAAGACTGAGTAATGATGCTGAAAATCACAGGAATAAATTTACATTTTATAATATATTCCGGCAGACAACTGTTATTTTACATTGTAATAATATTTGACTGTGTGTAAAGACTGGTGATCCTTTATCTCCCAGCTGCTCAGGTTCCTCTCTCTCTTTCCTCTCTTTAGACACACATGTGAATGAACAGCAGTTGTCTTCCTGACGTTCAAACGCTGTGGCCTGCTGTGACTTCCTGTTTTCGGTCCTGTCCGTAGTTTTTTCACACGTTTTCTTATCAAACAGCTCCTCTCCTCCCACAGCCGGGCACACAGATCATTCTTGTCTCGGTCTGACCCAAATTTATCTTCAAGTGTGATGTCAGCGCTGTCAGGATTCACAAATTTAGCCACAACAGACTGACTCAACTCTGCTTTCCAGAGACTGGCATGTGCACATAATACTAGATAGGAACAAAGTTTCCAGAGCAGTGATCATCCACTTTTTCTTTTTTTTAACATCCATTTAATTTAAATTTTTAATTTTTGTATATTACAAACATAAAACATAACACAAAAAAACTGGGGTATTAAATGAAATAATTTAATAAAGCTTACATACACTATATTACCAAAAGTTTTCGCTCACCCATTCAAATGATCAGAATCAGGTGTGCTAATCACTTGGCCT
>JAUMHR010000070.1:19812863-19824934 GCA_032361145.1 Enteromius fasciolatus | reverse complement strand
TCCCAGCTATAGTGGAGTTTGGAGTGTGAGTGTTGGAGGTTGTGGACGGGTGTCTTTTATACTGATAACGAGTTCAAGCAGATGCCATTAATACAGGTAACGAGTGGAGGACAGAGAAGAAGTTAGAAGTTAGGTCTGTGAGAGACAGAAATCTTGCTTGTTAGTAGGCGGTTTACTTTTTTTTTTTTTTCTGGATTACAGTGGATTACATATTTTTCATTTTATCTCTCATAGTTGAGGTATACCATAGGTTGAAAATTACAGGCCTCTCTCATCTTTTTAGGTGGGAGAACTTGCACAATTGGTGGCTGACTAAATACGTTTTTGCCCCACTGTATGTATATATATATATATACACACACACACACACTTTTTCAGTAGCCTATATTAGAATGATTTGTGACACAGAAGACTGGAGTAATGATGCTGAAAATACAGCTTTGATTTCTGGAATAAATTACACTTTATTATTTATTCAATTAGAAAACAGATTTTTAAAACTGTAATTATATTTCACAATATGTGTTGTATTTCTGATCAGATATGTGCAGACCTGAGGGCCATAAGAGATTAAAGTATCTTACAGATCCCAAACATTTGAACAATAATTTAAATCTTAAAAAAAGGTAAGTATATTACGGTAATGACTGATCCTCAGCTCCTAATAATGTGGCATGATATATTTCCTGTCTGTTGCAAGTAGGCTATAGAACAATCAGTGACTAAAACATATGGTCACAATGCTTTCCCAGTGAAAAAATGAGCTAAACGTGTCACAAGACTCACTGATCTGCTGCAGGCTGATTGTCTGCCTCCAGAAGTTGGTGTTCATCATCCTTGTTGAATAGAGACGAAACACTTTTCCAACCTTTAGCTCCGGCTCCCTGCATCTGAGCAGTGAACACAATGCCTCAGACCAACAAACATTTCAAGGCGTTTAGCCTGTAGGACATATTATAATTGTATAACAACTTTTTTTTATTAAACATCTGAGATTTACTACATCTGTGTCTAAAGCACACTTTTACAGTTTGTAGAATTTTGTTTTCTTTCCAAAGCTAACAAAAACTAAATTTTATTCAATAAAATAATTATTAATAATATTTATTTTCCAGATTTACTCTTTTGGCCAGCTGTGTCATTGGACTGGGTCCTTCATCAGACTGGATAGGCGTAATATCTTCAGCAGCATCAGTGACCTTCACAGACAAAGAGAAAGTTTTATAATCAGGTAAACAAAAGAGCAGATAAAACTAGCTTAGACTACATACATACATACATGGATGTGATGAAAATTAACATTTTGTCTCCCTCTTGTGGTTCGTAGCGAAACTACATCAAGGTCATTTTAATTTTCTGACACGTCAAAATAATACCATTATCAGGGCAGCAATGGGGGAATGAAGATAACGTTGTTGTCTCCGTGTAAAACACAAAAACAATGATTAAAAAAACTAAAATAAAAACTGCGCATGCGTATTACATGTTTAGTGCGCAGACGTTTTTAAAGTTGTTGTCTAGAATACCCAAGGTTTATGTCACAGCCTCGTTTTCATCCGCATTACATTTAATATGGCGTCTAACCTAAGTTATACTATCTGTCTTAAACGACTAGTTCAGCTTGACCAGAGTAAACCTACCTGGTAGCCAGATTAAGACAAGCAAACTAATTTAGTTTTTTAATAATAAACATGAATGGCATATAATTTGAAAACAACACATCTCAAGCAACTCAAGTCTATGCATAAATTGATTCATGACTGAAGGAAAGGGGATGCAGTGTTTGTCTTGACTAAGCTGCAGTAATCTGTTGGCATTGCTGTGTTGTAACAGGCTGTGGAAACTATGCAAGTTCACTGGTAAGCGAGAGGTCACACAGACAGCCGAGAACTGTGGGGAATCTGCCAACAAGCCCAACACACCCTAGTGTATGCTATCCGTCTCCGATCATTCGCTGGAATGCCATCCTATTCCTATCACCCCTTTAGATCTAGTTACAGGTCTCTGAAAAGTGGGTCAAGGTTTCCCTTGATCAGATACAAGAAAGAATATTTTAAATATTTTAATGCATCCTGACACCCAGGATTGCAAAAACACATACTCTAGCCAATTAACATTTATTGAGGAATGGGAGAAAAGGTTTTGTGGTATTATTTTTTATGGTAGCTACACTCTTAAAAATAAATGTTCCTAAAGGGTGCTTTTTTTTTTTTTGCACTGATGCTATCGAAGAACCATTTCTACACTCAAAATAAACAATTTGAAGAACATTTAAAAAATCTATTTAAAATGGATATATTTAATATTAAGAACCTTTTCTGCATTTAAAACATTCAAGGTTCTTCATAGAATCTTTAAGAGTGTGAAGTGATCAGAGGCCAGAAAATAGACTGATATACTGGTCAGGCAGAATAAATTGCAGTATGCATATTATTTTAAATAGTATTTTGTAATGCCGCTGGTTTATCCAACACCAAAAATGATGTAGGAATTGTAATTCGTCAATGAAAAACTCATATTGGTCTGTACAAATATTTGTCATTGTAGTAGTTTAAATTTAGGATTTAGTTATTTTCTTAATTTAAGTACTTTAAAGGTTGCCAGATAAACACACTCAAATGTAGGCCTGAATTGTAGATTTATGCATGTAAACATTTTCGTGAAAAATACTTAATGTGTTTTAAATACACAAGAAACATGTTTATGTATGATCAATAAATGAAGGTAGTTTCGATCTCTTAACTCATTTGAACTTTTGCATGGTCCACAACTATTTTAATAATTATACTTTTTTAAAATATAATTTTCATCTAATTAGATTTTTAAAAAACTTTTATAAATAGTTAATGTTGTGATTTTGTAGATATCTTACCTGTTTATGTATGACTGACAAATATGCATCACATTTAGTTTATAAGTTAAAACTCGGAAAAATGGAAATTACATGTGCAAACATATCAGATAGATAATTTTTAATTTTAGAAACTTTTTCCAAACGCACGTTGACTCATATCTCAGCCCATGTTGAGTGTTTATCTCAGGTTCAGTGGATTTACCTCTTCTACCACGTCTTCCTCCATCTCCGGGTTGAGGGTCTTCATGACCTTACTCTTATAGACTTTCCACAGGGGATTCATGACGGACGCCTTCAAAAGATCCTCAGTTGTGTGCAAAAATTCATAAACAGTCCAAGGTATCTCTACGCCACCATCAACAAACTCCCAGCCTTAGTTCAGATCTCAGTCTTCAACAATGCCCCTGTTCCATCAGTAAGAGACAGTCAGTGTTCAGTGCAAAAACAAAACCAGATTCTTCTCATTGTCTTTATGCCCACACTTTATATGAAAAGAAAAACTTCTTGGGCTGCTGGTTGAGTCCTTGAATTCAGTGTGAAGTAGATGAGAGAGGCAGTTTCAGCAGGGAACACAGCTCAAAAGCCCAGCATCGGTTACCTGGAAACAGGTGTAGGTTTCCTCCTAAATATTTCAAGCAGCTCCGCTAATAGTTGAGCTTCATTGTTAGCCGCTTTAAGAAGAGCAGGCCATGTAACACTAACCCAGCTGAATCAACATATACAGATGCTATGTTTCAGTGGCCAATAAGGTCAGATCTTCATATAGTGACAGTGTGCTATGGTATTATTATTTAAAGCTTTCTATAATTGTTTTCAGAAAACACCAAAACAGGTGTGAGGTTTTCAATGCGCCACAATTTTTTTTTTTTTGCCATTTTAAATCATCTTTTTTTTTCATTACTTGAAATGAAGATGAATATATATATATATATATATATATATATACACTAACTGTTACAAATTTGTAATTAAAATATATTTAAAAGTAGGCCTACTGAAATAAAACTAAATAAAAATCTTAAAATATTTGCAGCTGATGAAAATAACAAAAGCATACACATAACAGAATTACAAAGAAAAATTCTAATGGAAAATATTTTTTAAAATAATTTAAAATATGAATAAATCCCATTATCTAAATAATTCAACTGTATTATATTTTTTTCTTATTTTAATCATACATTAAAGTCAAAATAACAAATCATTATATATAAATATTGAGCAATTTAAATACAATCATGAATATCTATCTATACATCCATCCACCCCTTTTAAAATGAATAAAAAACATTGTAAATTTCTCTTTACAGCAGCAGGGATGGCAGCGAGCAGTGTTTAACCTCGGTGTGTTTTCCCTAACCTGTTCTTTCATAATTACTATAGAGGCCTGTGCGCGTCAGTCATAGAACCCAGCTAATCAAATGATAACGTTTGTTGTGTAATTTCACCTGACACATTAGTTTCCTGTAGCTCGTTTCTTGTTAACCTGATCTGAAGTTGCCAGCGCAATATATGGAGACAGACATTATTAAAAATGCATGGGGTGTCACTTAACTTTGGAACATCTGTGGTGGTTGCTGATATACTGGAGGATGATTTTTAGCTTACTATTTATAGATAGCCTTTACATTCATTAACATGTAACATCAAGGCCTGTATTTGAAGCTGCAGCTCAAGTCTCGAAACATTTCACTGCAATAACGTGACTTCATCATTTACGTCAAACGCAAGCCAGATTCTTTAAGGTTTGAAAGCAGTAGGTTGTAACTTTTAAGCGGCGTGAGGTAGAGACACTGTATTTTAGAAAGACACACACGGAAGATCTCTCAGCCCTGTTGATGTGCTGCATTGAGTTTCACTGGTTTCCATTATTCAGAGGGCTCTGGCACAGCTATTCATGCCTGGGAACTAAATCCTCCTCCTGTCACAACCAATCAGAACAACAACTACAAAAAAATACATATTTTTTTGCTGAAAGGTCACTCACGCTCATGCTGTCCAAGATGTAGACCAGTGTGTTTCCTCAGCAGAGCACTTGCTCATCAATAAATGCAGTGAATGGGTGCCGGCAGAACGAGACTGATGAAATCCTCAGAAGTAATCCACATGACTCCAGTCTGTCGATTAACATCTTGTGAAATGAAGAGCTGCACATTTGTGCAAACAAATCCAAAATTACAAGGTTTTTCACTTCAAACTGTTGCTTCTGGCTAAAATAAAAAACCTTTATCCTTAATATTGTTTCCTCCAGTGAAAAAGTGGTCTAAATCAGGAGAGAAATGTACACAGATCAAGCACTGTTTACAAGCCAAAACAGCTCAAAACAAATATGTGTGTGGATTTTGATGTGATTGACAACAGCAGACTGACTTTTTCACTGTAGGAAGCATTATTATGGATTATGGACTCATAAGAAAGCAACAGTTTAAAGTTAAATATGCTTTAATGATGATTTATTTCTTACAAAATTCAGCTTTTTGCTTCTAGAGACGTTAACTTGGCATATTTCTTTCCTGACTCAGCTGACTTTTTCACTGGAGGAAGCATTAGTATGGATTATGGACTTGTATTTTAGCCTGAAACAATGTTGGACTGGAGCGGTGTGGATTACTGTGATGTTTTTATCAGCTGTTTGGACTCTCATTCTGACGGCACCCATTCACATTCATTGCTGAGACACTGATGCAATGCTCCATTTCTCCAGATCTGATGAAGAAACTAACTCCACATCTACGTCTCGGACGGCCTACATTTTCAGTAAATTCACCTTTTTTAGTGAACTATTCCTTTAAATAAATCATTCACCCAAACATGCCAATTATGTCATTAAAATAGTGTACGTGTGGGTTGTCTGCAGTATTGTACAGTTGTGAACAATCCTTTAACATACAATGAAGTCATTTAGTAAATTTCCCAACTGGGGTGTGTGGAAACTAATGTCATTGCCCTGCTGTAGTTTGCAGGTGGGGCCCTAGAAACCACGAGATAGCATGAGTTTACAAAAACATCTCACTGACAGGACTGAGCTTGACTTATAAGCAGAAACAACATGTTTAAAGCTCTGCATACATCAAAAGAATTACATCTGACAGACCTGACATCATAATATGCCATCCGCTAAACTTTCCAATCTGTTATGGGTTCACCAAAGAGCTAAAGACAGCGGCGCGACTGAAGAAGGCCAACAATAGGGTTTTTGTGACAAAACCTAAAATCTTATCAAAGAATGTTTTGTAAAGTCAAAACTTCAACTATTTGACTTCAAATCAAAGCTGCTGGCACAAAGCGTGGTGATGACAGCATCATGTTTACGCACCTATGTGAACTAACAGTAGCACCCACATGACTCAACTGTTTATTTGATTTAATGTGCCTTATTTTACCTTTAGCTAAACGAGCCACTTCAGGACATGACGCCCGAGTGAGAATGCAGTGGGAAAAGCCTTTTTAACTTAAGACATTAAGATACTTCTACAGCATTTATTGATCTTAGTTCATGCTAATTTACCAATGCATTAATAAAATCACAACACGTGTTTGTTAAGATTAACCAAGATGAATAAATAGTGTAATAAATGTATGTTTATATGAATTAATACATTAACTGATGTCAACACATCACGCCTTATTGTTACCACAATGCTTTTGTGGAAAAAAGCAATGCCACATGCAAATGATAAACCTTCAGTATTTAATTACAATTTCTGTTCTGTGCCTTTTTGTTTTGTATAATAAGCAGCTGCCTGGCTAATCTTCATATTCTCGTAATTTATTTGGCATAAAAAGAAATTTGAATCAATAACAAGAGTCAGATCACAGAAATCACACTGATATGTCATTCCTTATCATTTACTTTGCTGTGCTAAATACATGACTATGGTTAGTTGCATTATTTAATTCTGTATTACCTGTTTTCTGTGCTGTCTGTGACTAATCAGATCAATAAGAAAGTAAAAAATATATAGAGAAAAAGAGTTCAAAATAAAATCATAACGGTTATGAAAAATCTATACAAGAGTTATTAGACGTGTTTAAAATGATATCCCACAGATAAACCATTTTAAACATTGCTTTGAAA
This sequence comes from Enteromius fasciolatus, assembly GCA_032361145.1. Classification (NCBI taxonomy): domain Eukaryota; kingdom Metazoa; phylum Chordata; class Actinopteri; order Cypriniformes; family Cyprinidae; genus Enteromius; species Enteromius fasciolatus. Next base: position 19,818,002 of record JAUMHR010000070.1, on the reverse strand, counting down.
GATAATCAGCAGGCTACTTGCTCTGTGCGTGGTGATCATGACTATTATTATTATTATAATTTTACAGTAATGGGGATTTTAAAAGTCATAGTGACGTGTGAGTCCAACTTCCACTAATTAATCCTCATCAGCTCATTATTGTATACAATATGATTACATAACTTTCTTTTGTTTTTTCAGCTATGCACTTTAATTTCCCTTTTGATTTACTTTTTTATATAAAGGTCACATTACTGTACTAAAAACCTTTTACCCTGCCCTGCCTTATATGTTGTTTGACTAATTCTAAAATGGCACTTTTCTATCGATTTTTATTGTTTTGTTCTCTTCCTAAAACTTGCTAGGGCAGTATATGCATATTATTACATATATAACCTAACAAAAAGAGCAAACATAGTTTTGAAAATCCCCTTTTTAAAGCAAATTCTCACTGTCTCGCAGTCATTCAGCCACTAATAATGATTTTGTTTGTTTACTTTAGTTATCAGTGGAGAGCTTCACATGTGATCAAGGTAAATATGACCTGAATGTTAAATATAAGATATGACAGAATATTTAATTGTGTTTCATTTCTAAGTTAATTGTCAGATTATGCAAAAAAGTGTTTAAAAATGTAACATTTTGTTATTCGTGCGAAAATGAAAAGAGGCAGTCAATAAAATGTAACTGTAACAGTGAGGTTGAGCTTTAGGCAGTGTATGCATGGCAGTTCTCTAAGATAAAGCATAATGTATCACACAAAGTGTTTGTTTGGTCAGTGGCAGATGTGTATTAATTTTGTCAATAACAGAAACAAAAATTTAATTCCAGGGTTTATAGTTTCAGTCTTCTAGAAGGGCTGGATCTGGATTAAAGTCTGGGCAGGTTTATAGGGTGAGGCATCGTTTATTAGAAAGACGCCCATAACAGACGATTCATTCACCTCAGACACACGGGGAACTGCTGATTATTCTAGTTACAGCTTTTGTTGAGTGCTGTTCGTTAGAGGTACTTTTTTTTAAAACAGAGCCACCAGATTTAAGATATTTGTGTTAATGATGAAGAAGATATTACTGTTGCTTAAATTATTGCTATTTCTCACTCAGCTTGTGAAAATGGAGCCGTTGTCTGCAGCAAACACTCAGTTTTCTCTCAACCTGTTCAAGAAGATCAGCGGAGGAAACACGTCTGGAAATGTGTTCTACTCTCCGATCAGCATCTCCTCGGCTCTGGCCATGGTGTCGCTCGGAGCGAAAGGAAACACAGCGACGCAGATGTTTAAGGTGAGCTCGCCTTTATGCATTTTTTTATGGCCAGTTGTTTTTCCTTTAATCTAGAAAATAGAAGAGACAGCTGCATTCTCCATTCATTCAAATGGAATTCAGATTCAAAATTTGAATTTAAAGGAATTCCATGGAATGCTGCACATTCCTGCTCTGAGAAGTGACTAATGTGGGACTTCTGGGATAATGAGCTTTATAAGGAGAATAGTTCACCCAAAAGTTTTAATTCTGTCATCATTTACTCTCAAGTAGTCATGAACCGTTATGAATTTCTTTGTTCTGCCCAACAAAAATGAAGATATTTAAAAAGAAAAAAAAAAATTTATAACCGGAATGTTTTGGGTCACTATTGACTTACATAATATTTTTTTTCTACCATGAAAGTCAAACCAACCTGGTTACAAACTTTCTTCAAAATATCTTTCTTAGTGTTTGGCAGGACAAAGAAATTCATACAGATTTATCATATTTAGCATACATATTTTATTTCAACTATTTTTTTAAAGAGCAGTACACAGAAAAAGATTGGGTTTCAGATAGGACTAAATGCTCAATCTGTGTATTTTCAGTTGAATAAATCAAAATGGTGTTTGATGCACTATTGTAGTTTAACTCCATAGTGAGGTTGCTTTTATTAATTCTACCAAAAAATGCTGTAGGTTTTGGGTTTTACTAATCCTGCCAAGCCTGATGCTGCGACTCCAGTTCCTCCTCAACAACCCCAGAAGCCCCAGATATCCTGCGGCGTCAAGGGTCAGCATGACCCATCAATGACACAGCAAACCCAGACGCCTGAGCTACCTCCCGCACTCAAGGTTTAGTATGAGTATTCAAATGAAACGCTAACTTTGTGCATGTAGATTTTGAGCTTATCAAATTAACCTTGATATTACTGATGCCAACAGAAATCTCCTGCTCAGTCAACACCTGGACAAAATACTGAGGACCAGATTCATTCCAGCTTCAACAAGTTTATGAGTGAGCTGAAGAAACCTGGAGCACCCTATGTGTTGAGTCTCGCCAACCGTCTCTATGGACAGCAGTCCTACCAGTTTGTGGAGGTAAGACTCAAAGCAAATAATTCAGGGTCCTGGAAATGTTCTCTTCACTCTAATTTCATTTGTACCCCATTTTTGGTATGTTACAGAAATTCCTTAATGATGCAAAAAAATACTATGAAGCTGGTCTGGAGAAGGTGGACTTTAGTCTGAAATCAGAGGCTGCACGTGTCGACATCAACAAATGGGTGGAGAAAAACACTCAAGGTTTAAACAACCTTTTAGCAATTTTATGTTTTTGGCAGCACTAGGTACAGCAGAAATGGCAATGTTTGGCTACATGGGCACTTGAATTGAGCTCAATCAAACCAACCAGTTCAGTTCAAACCAATGCTCAAAGTGGTCAATACTCATTTATATTTTAGGGAAGATCAAGGACTTGCTCTCACAGGGATCCATTGATTCGATGACGAGACTGGTCTTGGTGAACGCCATCTACTTCAAGGGGAACTGGGAGAAGAAATTCCCAAAGGAAGCCACCAAAGATGGACAATTTAAGCTGAACAAGGTGAGATTTCGTGCTCTTATTTTGTTTTTTGAAAACAGATATAAGCTGCAGTTAGGGGTTGCAAATGTTTCCATTGATGCTTTGCAGACTCGAACTAAGCCAGTGAAGATGATGCAACAAAAGGCGCAGTTTCCATTGGCATTAATCCCAGAGATAGACAGTCAGATTCTGGAGCTGCCGTATGTCGGGAAGAATCTCAGTATGTTGATCATCCTTCCTAACGAGATTCAAGACGAAACCACTGGTCTTCAGAAGGTGAGATAGCACTGATTATACTCCTAAAAATGGGGTTTCCACTGTGAAGTTATAAAAGAACCATTTTGGATTCTCCAAAGCACCTTTCAGTGAACAGTTCCATTCTTTCTTAGCGTGAAGAAGGTCTAAAGAACCTTTTGTGGAATAAAAATGTTCCATGGATGTTAAAGGTTCTTTACTGAACAATCAATGCAAATAACCTGAGTGCATATGGTTTGTTGTTTGATTATATGTTAACAGCACGTACATGTGAAGACTTCTTAGTATTTAGTATATATATTCATACCGTTTGTATGTCTTGAAGCTTGAAAAGGCACTGACCTATCAGAAGCTGATGGAGTGGACCAAACCCAGCATGATGCGTCAACAGGAAGTTCAAGTATCTCTGCCCAGATTCAAGATGGAGGAAACCTATGATATGAAGAGTCTTCTGCGCAGCATGGGAATGGAGGATGTGTTTGATGGCGGGAAGGCCAATCTTTCAGGCATGTCGCCCAACAATGATCTGGTGGTTTCGAAGGTGATTCATAAAGCTTTTGTTGAAGTAAACGAGGAAGGAACCGAAGCGGCTGCAGCCACCGGTGTTGTCATTGCCATTCGTTCATTTGCGCAGATGTTTATTGCAGATCATCCATTCCTTTTCTTCATCCGTCATAATCCCACCAACAGCATTCTGTTTTATGGACGCTTCTGCTCTCCTTGAAGATAGTAATGATGGAGTGATGATGTTGTATGTGTTTCTCTAATAAATAAAGTCTATTAAATAATTGAGTGACACTGTCTGTTTCCATTTACTTTGAAAGTAGTCCTGACACAGAATAGACAACATAACTAAAAAAAGAAAAATAGGAGATCAGTTCACTAACATAGTTACACACAATGCATATTTATTAGCCTACATGACTGCAACATAATATATAATTTTACAAAACATCAAAAAGTCAAACAATTCACAGTATTTCACAGTGACACCTACTTTCAACTGCCATGAGGTCATCTATTGTTTGGTTTTTCACACATTATGCTTAAGACTGACTAATTATGACTACTGCAGTTTTTTTTTTTTCGAAAGCTTACAAACAAAAGCAGAAGCACACACCAAATCTTCAAAACCATAATTCTCATGCTTTGACTGAGTTTTCAGTTTCATGAAACACTTGCAAAACACAACACATAGTTCTCTATGTAACACACAAAAATCGAACAGAAATTAATACGGCAAAGGTTTTTGCAAATGTTTCCTTTTGAGATTTATTTTATTTTAAATGCATTGCTTAATTTTGCAAGAGATGTGAGGCATTTTGTGTGTGCAATTCTTGGATTTGTGTGTAAAGTTTTGAAAATGTAAGCAGTCGATAAAAAGTGTATTCGTTTTTTTATGATAAACAAAGAGCAATCAATTTACAATTTATGGTGTCCCAAGTGGATAAATATATCAAGGAATGATAGAAACATTATTTTAAATTATAAATTTTAAGACTGAATATACTAGAAGGCTGGACCTGAATTACAGTAAACACTAGTAATTATAGGGTGAGGCATCATTTATTAGACTGACACCCATAACTGCTGATTCATTTATCTCAAGATACTCCATAATTTCTGTTGATTATTCTAGGTAATGCTTTTACTGAACTTAAAAGATACTTTTCTTTTTGTAATTTAGAGTTAAATTAACAGCTTATGCTACTGATGAAGAAGACCTGCTGTTATTTAAACAATAACTATTTCTTGCCCAGATTGGGAAAATGGAGCACTTGTCTTCAGCAAACTCACGATTCTCTCTAAACCTGTTCAAGAAGATCAGTGAAGGAAATGCTTCAGGAAATGTGTTCTACTCTCCGATCAGCATCTCCTCGGCTCTGGCCATGGTGTCGCTCGGAGCTAAAGGAAACACAGAAGAGCAGATGTTTAAGGTGAGCTCACATTTATGTATTTTTTTATGTGTAGTTGTTCAGAATTAAAATCGTACAATGCTGTGTAGGTCTTGAGCTTTACCAATCCTCCCAAACCTGGTGCAGCGACTCCAGCTCCTAATGTTTCAGCCGACCAAATT
>JAUMHR010000070.1:19783228-19799293 GCA_032361145.1 Enteromius fasciolatus | reverse complement strand
GTCTGCACAAGTTTAACAAGTTTGTTTGATTTGCGGCCCCTTTAAATACAAGACAAGCATTCAATCTATGTCAGAGCGTCAGAGCATTCAAAAAATCTCTGTACAGCGTTGTTGGCAAGGCGGCCAGGGCGAATTTTGACGCTCTCGTCGGCGGCGATGTGAATGCACAGTTAGGGTAGGTTTAGGGTTAGTAGAATAAGTTGACGTACACTTGCAAAGTTTCTGATAGTCAGTGTGTAGTGTGTTGTGAACCCATCAAAATAAAGTGTTAATCAGACAGTCTACTAATGCTCTAACGACTGCTAGTTGACATGTAGATACAAAGTTACTTACTGTTAGTAGAATATGTAAAGTGAACTATCGAAATAAAGTGTTACCATAAATTGAATGAGAAATAGTTAAGTTCTTGCTGAAATGTTTGACTAATCACATTTAATCACATTTATGGAGAAACATCTGAGAACCAAAACTAAAACTAACTTTTGTTTTTAATTTCCTCATATAACACTGAAAGTCTGTTTTTTACTAAACAAGTAAAAAAAAGTTGTTATTAATAAATAGTCGTTAAGTTGACTTATGATAATGCATGTCAACATGTAATGCAGTCAAAATTATGAGCAGAGATCTACAGCATCGCAGCAGTAATAAAGTACCTACAAACCCTGATGAATAAGAGAGAAGGAGAAACACATGGATAGCAGATTAAAGAGAAACACGATGGCCTACTTGTACTGAGTGGCTGACAGGGCAGATCCCGAGAGCGCAGAGATGCTGCGGACACACAGTGAGCTTTGTGATGGTCCAGACAGAGCATCAGACTGCTGTCACAACACTACCACCGGCGGGCATCAGCGACAGGCACGTGATTCAAGCCCATAGATGACTCAGCTTCATATGAAACCCCTCTGTCTAGATACACATAGTTTAAGTTCACGTTTTAAGGATCGCTGGTTTTGTAGGACCCTGACATTAAATTCACAGTTTGGCACCAACAGTATTTCCTCCACAGCTCTATTCAGCGTCTGGATCAGTAGAAATACTGATTAGATGCATCAATACTGTGCAATACTAGTAACATTTCAAATAGACTTTTTATTTTAATATATTGTAAAATGTAATTTGTTTCTGTGATCAAAGCTACATTTTATTCAGTGTCACATGATCACAAATGATGCTAATATGCCGATTTGTCGCTCAACAAACATTTGGGATTATTATTAATGTAGGATATGTAATATTTTTGTGCAAAACTGTGATATATTTTTTTTCTCAGGAATGATGAATCTAAAATAAAAAACAGCCTTTATTTAAAATCTTTAAAGAAACGTTTTATAACATGTTTTACTGTCATTTGTAAGCAATTTAATGCATCATTACTGCATAAAAGCATACATTTCTTTAAAATTGTGCTATCTTGCTAATATTTTGCTATCTAGATATGCACAAATAAGCTGCATTGAACTATTTACATTCAGCATTATTTTTCTCTGTGGTCTGCAACCCATTAACCCAGTTAGAAAACAAATGTGTGAGGTAATGAAAACAATGGAAACTTTGAGACATAAGATGGAAATTAATTTAATGAAACGTTACATGATCAACAAAACATTTCAGTCCTTTATATTAAGTCTCATTCATTAATACAAAACATTTATATATACAATATAAGTCACACACTACACTAAAGTGTCCTTTTCACTTTAACATCCATGAACCACCATCAAACCAAACAGAAAAGACCACATGTTAAGGTCTGTCTTTATTCATCTCTTCTCAGTTTTTTAAAGCTACCATGTGCGATACTCTTTCATCAACGTGATCCCCTCGCTTTGTTTCTGGAGCTTGCAACTGCAACGACACCGTGATGCATCACCGGACAGCCAATAGGACGAGAGTGTGGCGGTTCATGTCCTGAACTAGCATGCTAAAACTGTCCCAGCAGTATTTTTTGGGCAAATTTGCCCAGTGATCAGACAGCAGAGCGGCAAGGGGAGGAGCTAAAAGTGGTAGGAGGAAGAACACGTGTCACGCAATGCGGCCTCGGCCTGTCACAGGACATCACATCTGCCCTGAGCATCCATGCGAACGCTTATGAACACATACAGACTGCAATACCACATTTACTGCTTAGTAATAGGCAAACCATGGCGGTCGAAGGAAACGATACGGACTCGTTTGATGGCATGGGTTTTAACCAAAATAAAGCAGGCAAGTTGAAGAGTGTAAACTCTGCTCTCAAACAGAGCAATATTTTGAAAGTTCCACAATTTTGGAGGACAAAAAAAACTATTAAGCTCAGACAGAACAAAGGTATTTTAACATAAAACAATTGCACGCTTCATCTTTAAGGACCCAACACTCAATCTTTGACTTTCAAAAAACATCTTCCTGAACTAATCAGCAGTATACAGCATAACCAGCACGCAAGCGAGCAAACTGCATGACATTTACAACTTCCTTGTGTCCTTCACACTCTCAACAGTCTCAATATTTGATATTCTGAAACACTTTGAGTTTAAGGAAGACTATAATAAGGTTTTGATTCACAGAACACCCAGTTGCAAGCACTGCTGCGAAGTGTGCCTGATTAAAAAAAATGAAAGCTCACAATGATAATGTGCAGGATATTAGCGGCATACTTTTTGCAAGTACACAAATGCTTGGCTAACACATTGTTAGCACGCTATTGCATTTTTGCATTACTGTGGTGGTAACGAAACTCAACACTCAAGTGGTGAAAGATTTTTTTTTTTTTACATGTGTCATTAAACCACTGCATTAACCCCTGTGCTGTGATGAAAAAACAGTCAGAAAACATCATTGATCTGAGCTTATGTTCTTACATTTTGAGCCAAATTTTACTGAAAGTCTGAGGTGCATGATCTCAGATCATTGAGGCCTATGAGCAATCAGTTAAAAAAAAAAAAAAAATTAAAGTTAGAGGCAAAATCAATAAAATTATTTCACAATACAAAATTTGGTAATAATAGGGAATAAGAATTGTTTTGATTTTTGGCTGGGAAGCACCAAAAGTATAACAAGATGGCAAAAAAAAAAAATCCCCAAAACTCAGTCGTTTTGGAAAGTCTGTAAATTTTTGTCCAGTGTGATAACATTACCTAACATTCAGGAAAAAGAAAATCTTCTCCAGGTTAAAATGACCAGAATGCAACATGATGGCTCATTTGATCTCATTTAGCTGCATTCTCTTCAAAAAGAAATGTTAACGCCCCCATAACACCCTTTTGGAAATGCTGAGATTGCAACCCAATTTAAAGCACAGTGACATACAAAAAAAGCTGTTCTAATTTGTTTAGCATATCAGGAGAGCGACACCGCAGATACACCAAGTCACTCACTGTGCAAACGTTTAATTGAGGTCTATTGAATTTGAAATGGGTCAAACATAAAGCCACCTGCAGCACGCTGGTAGACAAATATTGCGTGCAGATAAAGGAAGCTGTTGCCTGAGGCTGTGCCCACTTCCTGTTCAACAGCACGCTTCTGCCGACAGGAAAACCTTTCATATGGTTTCGTGTAAAACTCGACTCAGCAGGAATGCCATTTAATCTGCAGTCATGAATTTCATAACGTTCTTCTAAATTTTGAGTCACGACTTGCTTTCCATTACTTGATCGTGTTCAAAATATTCACAGCTTTATTTGATCGTTGTGTCTTAAAAATATAACATACAGTACATTCATCTTAATCACATTATCATAAAAAAAGCATTAGAAACAACATTATAGATTGGTTTTACTAAAAACAACAAAACCTGCTTCAAACTCATGCAGTTGCGGCATTAACCTCTAAAGCGTTGGAGACCATTGAGAAGATATTTTCTTAAGTTAGAATGAAAAGAAGAAATCACTTTATCATAAGTCCGCTCTTTCAACCGCTCTTTGTGTAGTACATTTGCTAAAGTGTCTAACACCAAGTGTAGTATTGTAGAGCAGCACCTCCACTAGAAGTCCTCAAGGCTCTGATGTTCTAGCATCTTTTGGAGGAATAACACTTTTGTGCATTGGACCTGCTTTCAATAGTTGCTTGGTACATCTCAAACACAGAGGCCCTTCCCTTTTTAAAACGCGTTATGGCTCTTGCGTGGAGCGCCAGATGCAATGGAGCTCAGGTTTTGAACCCGACTGACTCTCTGATGCATGTATCAAGTCAACTATTAAAACTCAGGCTACGACATCTTCCAGATCCATTGAGAGCTAAAGTAAAGCAAGAGAACCCCTAAGCGGAAGTCCCGTGGTGTGTGTGATCCATACAGGTTATAGAAAGGTACAGTCCGAATCTTTCGACATCTTCAGTTTGGCTTTGTCTTTTCCGGACACCGTCAAATCCGGAGCGCGCTTGCGTATCTTCACGGGGCGGGTTGGTGGCGAACCTTCTCTGTCATTTGTTTGGCGCTGTAATAGGACAGGCTGAGGCCCATGATGGCCAGCATCATGGCGAGCTGGTTGACGGAGCGGTCGTGCGCCGGGGCCTGAACCTCACCGGCTACCTGCCTCTGCAAAAATAAATGGAAAAAATGACCGTTAACAAGGCCAAACTCTAGCACACGCACTGACGTTTTTGTACGCTCATCGAACTTCCTCATGAGGACCGATGTTCTGCTTTGAAAAGTGAAGTCATTAAATATTTACTGCCAATACATTCACATTCAGACTGCATGAGATGAATGGTTTGTCAAAAGCATACAAAAAAGGGAGTCAATTCCAGCATTTGTTATGATAAGTGGATGAAGCAGTCAAACGAGGAACGCCACACAGATTTAAGCCATACTCAGAAAGGTGACATTAAGACGTTTAACAAGTAGCTCTGCAATTAAAGCGAGTAGGTTTATACAGGTCTAAGAATAGTAAGATGATAAATCTGCTTAAGCTTAAAAAGATTAAGTATACATTCATTACGCAGGGCTTAACAAGAATGATGCCTGATGGGGTTTTTTTGGGACCGGTTCACAGAAATGTACACACTTGTATGCAGTGCAAACTTAAGATTCAGATTTCTGTGAAAACTTGTTGTAGAATTAGAAATAAAAGGTTATACAACTGGCTAACATCAATGACTTCTCACTCATAATTTCCTAGTCAACTTTACAATTAATTACAAAGATTGTAAACCGCAAACAAATTATGAGGACTTCTGCAGTAGTGCTGTTTCCTAATATTAGTCTAAATCTGTGAATCAAGAGATAAATTTGGAGGGTTTTAAATGTTAATTTTGAAACTAATGCCAATCAGAACAGATCAATCAAGACACTTGTTTACAACCATTGCCCCCTGCTGCTTTCACGCTATTTTTATCTTCCAAGTCGTGAGAATTACATCCAGCTCATGAGGGACGAATCTAAACTGGTATTTCCCCCTGTGTACACAGCCTTCATTCAGCCCTTCGCGGTCATTGTTCATATAATTAGAGTTCAGTCGCTTTTAGCCAGGAGGAATGCAGAGGGTAGCGGAGCTCGAGCTTTGGGTAAAAGCCTGACCGGCACCAATCTGATCTTTCTAACGGACAGATTTACACGTCCAAAACTAACATTACTATCCCCTAGCAAAATCCATAATGCATGCGTGCACTTTAAAGGATCATCATTATATTCTGATGCCGAATAGACGTGTAAATGGGCACAACCACATTAATGTCGGGTCTCTGATGTCTAAACAAGCTATTTTCGCAGATCGTTTTGAACAATATGGCGTTTTCCACTTTGGAAGTTCCACTCAACTCAGGAAGTTGAGTTTTAAAAGCTACAGTATGTTTTCATAGCACGATAACGTCTTTTATTTGCAGAGACTGAGGAAATTTTGGTTCCTCGTCTAAATAAGCAATCCAAAAAGGTGTACATCCACAGAATGAACCAAGTTTAAACAAATACACACCTGCAGGAGACGAAAGTATCCAGGAGTAAGTCTGCCGAGCCTGATGATCATTGCTGCGGTCTTTGTGCACGACGAGTCCGAAACGAACCTCTCGAGGGTTGTGTAATGCCAAAGACTGAACCTGTAGACCAGAGAGGACGAGCGGATTAAAGAACCATCCAGAATGCAAATTATTGTAAACATAATAAATGCACCAATGAACCATTTTATTGTCATTCTAACTGAAAATTGTGTGTTACAAGAATTATACAACTTCAAACCTTAAAATGGCTTTTGCAAGGTTCAAAGAAAACACAATAAGAGTTTGTTTTGCCATGAACCAAATATGGCTGATGCAAGAGAAAGGGAACACTTCTAGCCCTAGGCACAATCCTAAACAAATGCAAGTCCATTTGACTTTGGTTTCAGGGAATCACGCCTGTGTGACAGTAATCTGTTGTCTGAAAACTCATACCGTGCTGGTTTAAACCGGACCTACTCAGCCTCAAATAAGAAACATAAGTGAAATCATCCAAAGCCTGCAAGGCACCATTACTCAGAAAAGATCCACAAAACACTGATCCGACTTTTCAACAATTCTGATGATGCGTATGACTAATAACTGCAAATTTGGTACTTTAAAAGTAGATAAAAAGGAACTAAATCTACCCTAACCACAAATGGAAAGCAGTAAGAAGGTAATGGTAGACACATGTTTGGGATGCATCTACCAACCTTGCTGCAATTGCACGCTTGTTCGGGAAAAGGAAAGACGACGCTGTCAAAGTTGCTCCAAGGCAAAGTCCAAAAACAGCTGGAATGGAAAAACCAGCAGGACCTTCAAAGGTTAGCTATGAAGAGAAAATATGGCATTTCTAGCAGCCAAAGTTGGTCTTTAAATGCAGAGGACTGACTGCCAGCCAGACTGCGAACAGCATGAGAGCTCAGCGATTGAAGAAGCAGTTTAAAGAGGAAGTTTTCTCTGGAGCTCCGCCCTTTTATCTCTCGCAATCAGATTGGCGGATTGTCTAGCTCTCTCTCTTTCTTTACCATGCACAGCTGTCAGAATGCATCATGCACTCTCTGGTTTGCTTGCACACATACTTGGCCAACCACCACAATATTATGGTATTGAAACACTAAGAACTTGTCAGATATAATTTTCTCACTTACTTAACCACAAAAATCTGGAGAATCAAGAATGAAAAAAAGCATTTTGCTTCTTATGAAAACGCATACTTCCGAAAAGATGCAAAATGTTGTCAAGCTTGTTCTCCATTATCCTGCCTCCAAATGAGGACAGAGTGACCGCATTCACCCAGCATTATGCTTCTTCGTCTCAAACCACACGGCCGTGCACTGTGTTTTCGTTATGTAAGTCTATTCCATGCACTTCACCGGTCCGAATTACCGAACGCATCACTGCAGATTTTCCAAAGAGTGATGTAACAAAAAGGTCATCGCATTGCGTAGAGATGACCCAATTTGGTGGGGGTCTTCAATAAACAGCCAATTGTTTTCATTTGAAAAAAATCTAACATGTAAGAGCCAAGAAAGCGGTGTTAGGGAAAGATAGGAGCAACAAAGGAAAGACAAATATACAACAAAGGAACAATGCGTGTAAAACATGAGAGTCTAAGGTGCGTTCCATTTGAGCGGAATTGGACTTCACAGGGTATTCTGATGTCTTAAGTGAGATTCCTTTCCGAAGGGAATGAATATGTTCAGTTTGAAGGGCATAGGGAATAAGGGAACATCGATGCATCCCTTCACAGGAAGTGGAGAGGGAAAAATCCCAACTGTCACCAGTCAGTTAACGATAAAGCAGAGCCGTTGAAAGTTTTTTAAAGAATCGGCAATGGAGCAGTCACAATAAATGTTATTATACAAATTTATTATACACTATCTGTAATAGTATAAACATATATTTTGACTATATTTATTATATACACAATTGTATGTGCATTTTATATGCATTTAAATTTGAAAGTAAAAAAAAAATAAATTACATTAATGTAATCTCATAATCTGTGTGCCCCTGACATTGATTTTGTTTTGATGACGTTGCAGGGCATTCCAAATGAACGATTATTGTCAGCTAAATCCACTTATATAACATATATACGATGCTTAAGAAGTAGGGAGCAGTAAACACTGCATAGGGACCCTGACAATCGGAACTCACCTCTAGTTTCTCGCAATGAAAAATAAGCTTGAAAAACAAGCACTTTCGTGATTTCAGTCAGCGGAAGTAGGAAATACCAAAGCCTACGTAGGGGGGCCTTCAAATATTGACAGTGGGGGAGCTTGCAGTTGAGAATCACGGACCGGAGGAGTCAGAGTCTCCTTAATTGTTTTTTTGTGTGTTTTTTTCCCCCTAGGAGCATAATTTAGTGGAGAGAATCAAAGTTTCTTTTCAGTGAGAAAAAAAATTATAAATAAAAAGTTAATTTCTTATAGTTTCTAAATCATCATCGTTGATGGGATTAAAGCATTGCAAAATATGCAAACTCGCTTAAACAAATAAGAATGGGATAATATGTCAACTACCATCACTTCACTTCAAAAAAAGATTAAACTTAAAGAGTCATCCTTCAGCATTTTCCTAGGTTGTTTTCAAAGCGATTTTAAATCCAGTTCATAAATGCTCAGTTAAAATGATCTGAATCCCTGAGGCTGGTCTTGTTGACACTTGCCATAAAAATCCAGTCATATCTACCCCCTAACTACAGCAAAGAGAGAAAACACCTGTAAAAAGACACTAGAACCTATAAAATGTGTGGTGAAACAATGCTCTTAACTCTTATCTAGAACAAGGTATGTTAACTTTTGATCTTGATTACTGGAAGTACAAGGGTAAATCTCATCCAGTGCATCACAAACCAGAGAGAAAAAACAAGAAATCATATTTTAGGGCAAAAACAATATTTTGCACACGGATATTGTCCTGGATTATGCTTATTATGAAAAGTATAAAATATATGTATATGAAAATACCATGAATGATAATATTCATCTATCTCTCTGTCAATGCAAAAGCATGGTAGGCCTACTATATGAATCCTAAAATTCTTTTTATTTAGCTTTTGGGGCAAAATGGGACAAAAATGGGACTTGAATTCCTCACATTTACCCATAAAATGGATTTAGTTATTTTTAATTAATGCATATGTAAAGGCAAATTAAAAATTATCAAGCTTTGTGTGTGCCAGGTCTGCTCCATAATAAGCATATCAGCATCCCTATTGCATATCCAATGAATCTGGTAGTAAAACCCATTGGATTCCTGGATTGACCTTGATTTTGGAGAGCATCTGTAGCACATCCCCCTCTTTCAGTCTTCAACAAAGCCCTTCATTGGGAAAACCCCCTCCCCCACCATCCCCGCCCCCATCTTTAACTCCGCCCTCAAGTCTAAAAGGAGTCTGGGGGCTTCCCTCCATTCTCAGACAATGGCACCAAAGCAGATCTCAGCATCAGGGATGCTGCAAATCATTACATCGCGGCCCAATCAGATTAACTCCCAGCCATAAGCATTAGCATTAAGCTCCGCCTACATCCCAGCCGCTCACGTTTGTGGCATGTGGAATGTTTCTGTGGTTTCTTTAACAAGGCACGTCTCTCCTAAGCAAAGGCAAGAGTTTAACATGACCTCTTAACCAACATAACCAATAAAACCAATAACGGAGCATTCAGCCTAAAAAAAGTGCCAACGTATTAAGTTTCAGATAGTCTCTACCAGACATCATAAGCTGTCAAAAGAGACACATTTAAATACAAGGTGTAAAGACGGTTTGCTGACCATTTGTTCCCAGATCACTCAAAACAGCCTTCAGACATGGATATAGCTTTAACCAAACTGCTATAGTTCACACTTCTACATTACTGACAAGAGGAATGAAGATAAAATTAAATATGTAGGAGACGTTTGATCTATAAGCTCACATGCAATCAATTGAAATGGCCCTTGTTTGAGAACACACGTCCCACCCTAATGTCCCACTGACCTGCATTCAAAAGTAATAGTTGTATTAATCAGATTAGTAGCTAATGTCTTGCAAAAGTTTCTGCATAAGCCATTAAAACACAAAATCAACGTTCAGATAGACTGTTATTGTAAAAATCAGCTTTCATGTCAAGGTTTTAAATCAATTTAATAGCAAACAAAATGGCAACGCTAATCTAAAACATCTTTCAATGCAAGACATCTCTACTTATTTTTTCTATAAACAAAAACTAAATCAAAATGTGCTTAAACTTACTTTCCAACAACATTAGTATGTAGCTTTACAATAGTAAACCAACATGCAATATTACACCAATCACTTTCTTATTTTCTGTTATTCAATACAAAGTCTTCATATCAATCCATTTTCATTGACGTTTGTAATTAGATAGAGTCAGCATTTTTTTATTTAGGCAAAACCTGAAGGAATTGGGACTAGCAGCAGCTATTGAATGAAGACGATCCACATCAACCTATGAGCTTTGACTAACCTTTTCATACAAGTGTAACTCTCACAAACTATTTTAAGAATAAATAAACAATGTTATACAGAAATAAATAAGGCCGTAAGTTTAAACAAAGGCAAAGGATGATCTATAATTTGATTTGACACATGTATCAAATAAATTCAACGCATCAGTTAATTGACTCACCTATTTTATGGTTGCATGGTCTACCTATTTACAACCAGCTGCACCGCATATTAATATCAGCAGCTGATCTCCAGGAATTTGTGATTTAATCAAAAGTAGTTTTAAATGCGGGGTGGTAGGCTGTATAAATCCCAGCTTGCGGTTTTTGCGCAAACCTGACAATCTCTCTTCTACTTTTGTTTATTTCTGTGTTTCTTACCTTCTTACGGGCCGCCGTGAGGTAAAAGTGCCAGAAACATGAAAGCACACAATGTTCCTCCACGTTATATATGAAGCCCGGTCCTCCTATAGATTGAACGGGGGGCGGGGCTCCGGCAGGGCACGTTAAACACCATGTGGACGTGCAGACCCTCACTGTTGACTGATGGTCGTGGGTTTATTAGAACACAGCCTGCACGTTTCCCTCGTCTCCAGACTAGCCGTGTTTTAATTTCAGGCGCGTTTTGGAACATTGTTGACCGGTCCAGTTTGATTTCCTTTCAATAATTAACAGCTATGTTGGAAAAGAACTGTTTTGTCAATAAACCATGATTTAGGCTACACCTCGTGTTATCATCTCGCTTGGCTTTTACATGCAAATTTGGCTTCAGTTTTTGTTTTTTGTGAAGTGGTAAGATTTCGCCTCAGTGTCACTATCCATGTAGGCTACCACTTTACATACCATAAACAATTCAATTCCCAACATCGATCAACTCACGTACAACCGACAGGATAAAACCATCGTATTATGTTTGTTTTTATTTTTAAGATCATTAAAATGAGAAATGTTAAACATGTTCTTTAAAGAAACGCTATCAAGCATACAAAAATGTAAAATCACACTGATATTTACCGACCGTGTAACTTTTATATATATATGTGTGGATATTTGCTACTGGGTCTTTGTGCTTTCCGGACATAACAAGAAATACTTGTCTTGCAACTTTTAAGGATATTTAGAAAGGCCATCTTTATATATAGGAAAAAATTCAAGCCTTACAGGCGTTTACAAATGCTACTTTCAGGTTAGTTTTGTGTTAAAAATGGCACGTTATTTATAAGACTTTGTGAACATTTCTTTTAATGAGTGTCTTCAGCTCGGGAATCTGTAGGCCTTTGTAGTGAAGCAGGCGTTAATCCCTACTCTCATGGAAAATATCCTCACAAAGGATATAAAAGAAGCTGTAGATCAACTGTGTTTGATGAATTCAGGTCTTGCTGGGACTATGTTTATTTGATCATATACTGCTGCTGACAAATCAGACCGATTTTTAGTTAACAAATAGAGCCACCTGCTGGACAGTGAGTGAAGTACAGTGCGAATCGATTTCGCTCTATTTTTTACCCTACAGCGACATCTAGCGAGAAGAATTGGAATTACAACTACCCGCATGCTTAGTGGCTTTTAAACACTATTTTTAAACAGGTTTCCAGAAAACAAGTATGCGTTTTATTGCTATTGAAGAGCATTTTGCTTATTAGAGCATCTGTAAATTGCTGAGATGACCACTGGGTGATAATAACGGAATAATCAATACGTGTATGCAATCCGTCTATAAATCTATATAGATCTATTTATATATATATCTATATATATATATACACACACACACAAACAACAAAGATGTTTTTAATTTTTTTTGGACAGTTTATTTGTTTTTTTATTCAAAACCATTTAAAACAAAGCATTTTAAGAGTCACTGAATATCCTTCCACGATTGCAGAACATAACTTAATAAACAAGACAAGCTCAGAACACACAGCTCTAAAGAAATCGAAGGTTCACATTGTAAATTTATTCAACATTGTTGCCTTATTTACTTTTTTTTTTTCTAGTGACAATTTCATTGTAACTTCTTTTAAAAAAATAAAAATGAAAACACAGTATTTGTACGTTTAAATGCTAACAACATGGTGAAAACCCTTCTGAAAACATTTTACAAACACTCTTAAGCTGCCTTTTGAGAATGTTTGGTGTTTAAAATCCAAAGGTAAACCAAGAAAGAAAGATAGATAAAGCAATAAAACAAAACTTTAGGACAATGTTCTTGCTTTTTTTGCCAACAGATTTAGCAAGGCCAAACTGTTTTGGCAAGATATAGACGGCTTGATTAAAAAATGGGATACAAATGGATATGAATGAAATATAGTAACTCCTGTCAAATCAATCAGTACATAAAAAGCAAGTCAACAAGTCAACTATAAATGTTATTCTTAATATAAAACTTGGTAAAAAATAGTTATTTCAAACTGTACAGTCACCAAGTACATAGAAGGATCAGACACTCATTAGCTTCTCATTTGGCATCGGCAGTAGCGTCAACCTTCTGTGCCTAGAAGAAAGTGATTAAAAAAGAGAAAGAAGAAAGTGATTTGGTTGAGCAATTTCCAAACTTTACACGGTTCACTAATTAATTGCTGCGCTAGAGCAGATATAGCGAACGAAAAGCAGAAGTATGTATTTATGTCTCTTTTAAGACCGACCTGGTCTGCCTTGGCGTCACCGTTTTCAGCAGGGTTGCCCTTCTTCCCCTTGGCTGCCTTCTGTGTAACCAACGAGAATAAAAATGATTGCAGAAATAATAAAAGACACCAACCTTAGTGGTTTGATGGTTAACGAGTGGGCAAGGCATTCTGTCATCAGTGGAACATAATTGAGCGGGTTTGTAATACTATTGCAAGGCTGTACATCCTTACCTTGGGGGCGGCTTTTTTGGCCTTTGGTTCTGGTTTAGGAGGAGCTGGTTTCTGTAAGCCAATTCAGAGATGAATAAGACAAAGAAACTTTAGCGTTAATAAATTATTTATTTAGTAAACAGATCCTAAAGATGATACTTACAGCAGACAACCTCGCGGAGCGTCTTGTTGGCTACAAAAAAAGAAAGGAGGGAAAAAAAGAAAGAAAAAAAAAGAATTAATACCGAATAACCAATATAACTTTATTATTTTTTTATTATAGTGAATATTTGATATATAATATATTATAGTGAAATGTTTACAATGGCCAGTGTGAATTAATAGACGCTTTAAAAAAAGTTAGGTTATTATTTATCAAGAACAGGCAGGGTAAATATATAATAAGAAACTAATGTAAAAAGTTAATTTAACTTATATATATATATATATATTTATATATGTGTGTGTGTTTTACGCAGAAATATGTTCTGCTTTGGTTTTATAAGGCTTGCAGTTTGATGAGCTAAAACATGCTATATAAGACAGTAAAATTTATATTAAAAACAAATAAATATTATATATAAATACTATAATATAAATTAAAATAAATATAAAAAAATAGACAAACCTCCTCCTTGCCTTTGGCGGCCTTCTCACCATCAATCTGTAAAAACAAAACAAAACACAAAGTCGTTTAAGAAATCGAAAAAAATTATATATTATATATACACAAAAATATCACGTTCGTCGAAAAAATACAACAAAAATATAAAATAGAACGTTCTTTGTAATAGTTGCGCGCCTTTAACGTCATAGGCGATAAGCCGCAGCTTTTCATAACGGATGACTTTATTTCTTCCCGCGCATATTCAAATTCAAATCCGGGCTGTCAGTGGGCGCGGGCAAGACGGCTTCCTTTTGTTTGCCTGCATCACTACGCGCCTTTTAAACGACTGAGGGTCGATTCTCAGCGTACAGTTCCTTTGTTTTCCACTGTAAAACCCCAAAAATGCACGTTTGAACGGTGAAATAAGATGTAAAACAAAATACATAAATAAAAATAACATTTACACACAGTCCAAACGCGAATAACTAGGAAAGCACCGTCTTTAGAAGACACAGGTGCTGTAAAGATGGCAGCTTGACGTTTAGAGTAGGCGTAATGCACATCAACAATGACAGGAGCAGCTTAAAAGACACGATAAAACATTATAGCACAAATGATAGTTAATAAAATTGACGTTAGGACCTAAAATACACACGCATGCAATCTTATATCAAGCCAAATGATGAACTGCGAGCTCTTTTTCATGTAAACTTCCAACACAATCACTCTCTTCTGCAGTGGTAAAATTATAATATCCTATTAAATTTGAAGGCTTGTGATTATATTAGCAATACAGTCGAACTAGCATCGTTAAACACTCAAGTTCCCTCCTTTTACATTATCTAGTGATCAGGCGGGTCTTACAGGATGTTACGGATTTGTTTTGCTCGAATACTTGTCGAAATATTAACGCACATTTACCGGTTACAGTATTTGTCTGTTTTAAAAAGCCGTGTGATTTTATTTTCAGTGAAAAGTAGTTTTTTTGGGTCATGTTTTTGTCACAGCGCGGTAAGATTGACAGTCCGCCTGACAGTGAATATGTAAAAATCGACTGTCCGCCATTATAAAACAACCACACGATCACAGACGATAACAGAAACAAAAAATCTAAAAAATACAAACACTTATGTACGAATACCGAAATTCGTGATTTTTTTCAGAAATGTAGAAAATCGCAGTGCATCCTTACCTTTCTTTTGGGCATCTTGACTGCAGAAAAACCCCGAAAAATGTGAAAAAATCTGAATATTTGTGTAAATACAGATCTCTTGAGCAACGACACACTGCACGCCTCACAGCACCTCGCGTAAAATACAATAACGGCTGTATATGTTTTATTAAGTTTTTATATTGAAATTTAAGATAGAAACCGGTTTAAACCAGATTTTGCATATTCCGTGCAGCGATTGGCTGCGAGAGTGATCACGTATCGCTGGGCGTCGCTTATCTCTTAAAGCAACAATGACAGAATTCCCCGCTCAGGTTTCAGAGCTCAGACAGAAGCTGATGCTCATCTTGGTGAGAACAGCGCCTCTGCTGGCCATAGTGGAATTACACCTGCAATTTAATAAATAAAAAACTTAGACTACAGACAAAACGTGGTAGACATCGGTGAAGACATACATACGCGTTATTTACATAATTTTACATGTGTGTATAGACCCTTTTAAGAACACGTAGCTTAAGTACATTACGTCATAAACCGAATAGAAAACAATAGCGTCTCCAAATACAAATGTATTGTAACTCGGAACGCTTTAAGTTTGAAAATACAACTTTCAACAGATCTCCATTACTGGTAATAACGTAATCATAATCTACATTTACTGTAATATGGAAACACCTGCACACTTTGATCACACTGAAAAAAAGTGATTTACGTTTGTCTTGTTTTCTAAAACAAGCAAACGAGGAATAGATCAAAACGAAGTTATGATTAACACGAACAAATATCTGCAAACAGGAAGACACATTTTCAAACTTTATTGACAGATATTTGTCTTTTTTTCCATAAGCAAAGGTTAAATGATCTTTTGTTAAATTTCTCAGATTTTGCTTCTCAAGTAAATGCATCTTTAAGAATGTTTTGATATCTGTATATGGAAAAAAGCTAAATGATAAAGATTTTAGAAGACCTTTTTAATTTGTGAAAGGCTGAATTAATACCCCTTCAGGAGAAACTCTTTATGTAGGCATGTATATATATATATATATATACACTATATTACCAAAAGTATTCGCTCACCTGCCTTTACTCATTCTATGAACTGA
>JAUMHR010000070.1:19761469-19775850 GCA_032361145.1 Enteromius fasciolatus | reverse complement strand
AATTCTGACTTTACAACTCGCAATTCTGACTTTACAACTCGCAATTCTGACTTTATATCTCGCAATTCTGAATTCTGACTTTATAACTCACAATTCTGAGAAAAAAAGTCAGAATTGTGAGATAAAAAGTCGCAATAACCTTTTTTTATTTTTTATACAGTGGCGGAAACGGGCTTCCATAGTATTGAGGTCTAAATATATGAGGACTACATTATTAATTGCACAGACTAAGAAGTAAATTTTTAAAGTCAAAATTATTTTATTTATAATTACACATAATAACCATACATTTAATATGCTTGCAAATATTTAAAATATAATTCTGATATTTCATATTCAGTGGCTTTCAATGGAGTTTTATTTTGTTATAAGAACGTTTTTCTGTCCGTGTTTTTTAGACTAAAAGGGGCCAGCGTGTAGCCTAGTATGTAGTATATAGCGCGTAGTATGCAGTATGCTTGTATTCTAAATGAATGAATTGGGATTTTCAAGCGCACACTAGAGGGCGAGCACAAAATAGACCAGCCACAGTCAAGAATCTCAGCAGTGGGAGTAGGAGAAGAATAAAGAAGAAGAAGAAGAAGAAGAAGGGCTCACGGTCTGTGGGGGGTGACGGAGGGGTCGAGCGTTTTTGTTCCGCTGGTGGATCCTGCTTAAACGGTGAGCAGGAGGCACAACAACCCGAACCAAAGCAGACCGACCCGGAGAGAGCCTGGAGGAGCGGGTCGTTACGGATCGGAACTAAGGCGCTTTTGTTTCTCTCTCAACTCCTGCGGGTTTGGGGGCTCCAGCGGCGGCGGCGGAGACGATCCCGCTCGCCCAGGGAACGAGGCTGGAAGTCGGGGACGCTTCCAGCCTGCAGGGCCGGGCGCCGTGGCGATTGAGCATCCGGCATTTGGTGAACCCTTTGGGGCTCAGTGGATGGGATGGAGCCGGGACCATCAGGCGCTGGTGGGTTCAGATCTTTTAAGTTGTTTCAAATCTTACGTTTCCGCGTGATATTATTGCTACACATTGTATCATTTGATAATGATACATTGTAACATTCCGTAATGACACGTTGTGACATTCTCTAAGGATAAATTGTATCAGCACATATTGTATAATTCCAGAAGAAACACTGTAACAGTCTTTTAGAATGTTCATTGCTAGGTGATACCTGGAAGTTAATGTAAAGGTGTAAGAACGTTTATATGGGGAAATAATGCAGGGGAACAGGAAGATTGTCCCAGGTCAGGGGTCGTGGGAAGACATGAGCCTGAAGCCCGCCTTCAACAGATGCAGCAGGGGAAAGTGACCCCCAGGGGTCTTTATTGATCCAGCTCAAATGTGGCTCAGTCCAATGTTACCAATTTCACTTCCATTAACAGTATAAATGCATGAGACTCTGTGGCATACGACCAGATAAATGATTTATATTAGGAGGGATAAAAGCTGCCTGGCTGCTGCTGTGGGGTTTTGGGAATATGATTTGATTTAATTTGACAAACATTTAGTGGATAAATTACACTGTTTCAAATGATGTCTTTAAATGGAGATCAAGAAAAGTTCTGATCTAAAGTTGCATTGGATGTGTAAAAAACTATTTCTGATCATTGAAAATAAGAAACCATGAAAAACAAAAAAGGTGTTTTTGTGTTCCGTTTCACAATTTTTGATGTTGAAGTGTTCACTTGGAGATCTGACTTTAAGATTCAAATAAAATTAACTTTTTTTTATATAATATACATATATACATTGAATTGTTTGTTTGAGCATCACAACACCGAAACTCAACCTGTGCTGTGTGTTTGGGGCGGGACTATCTGTTGCTCTGACCAATGGCAGATGGGCAGGATTGTTTGAGAAACCTGTTTGAAAGGATTGCTTTTGCTTTTTACTTTTTACAAATGAATGTTTTCTGAGGCACATTTGCTGTATCTATAACTCTGTCTTAGTCGCTTGTTGTCAAGAGTTTTGGTCGTGTATGTATATCAGAAAACCCCCACATTGCTAGAGCAAAACGTGTTGTTGGTGTGACTCTGAGGGTGGCCTTTATTAATGAGCGGCAGGGGAAGGGTCACAGGGGCTGTGCACTGGCCAGGTGGCATCTCTGTGGATCTTGCACACTTCAGTGCGTTATGCTCTTGAGCCCTCAATAGCAGGACATCTGGGAGTCCAGACCAAAATATTGGTTCTGTTCCTCTGTCACAGTTCTTACTGTGGACAGCAGGGCTGTTATATAACAAAATAAGTATATACATCAATATATACTTATATTCACGCATACATGAAAAGTATTGGCATTTTGTTAAAATTAATGTTTTGCTCATCGGTAGATATTGAAAAATTTCATATTAAATAATAAATCTGTCCACGTTTTGTACATTGTTTTGGTTACAATTTTTACAATAAGTTGACTGAAATGTAGCTGATAAGTTGAATGCTAACTGATATAACTTTGATCTTCAAATAATAATTGTAATATTTTAATTTTATTTTTAGTTCAATGTTGACTAATCTAATGTAGTTAACTTATGTTAACAAATGAAACATTATTGTAATTTGTTACAGATTTTGTAAATAAATGAATGTTGGATTCTGTGAAGAAACGTCCATTAAAACTTTTGAGCATTAATGCAAAAGTCAGAGTTTTGAATTGATTAAAACATGGCTTTGCTTCTCAAGTCTAAAGTAATTTTGCAAAGAAAATCAGTGCTTTCCACTGCTTCTTAATAGATTTAGTTTTAGAATCATTTAATCTGTGAACCAAAAAAAACAAAAGGGGAAAAAAAAAAAAAAAAAAAAAATATATATATATATATATACATAAATAAAATATGGTAATATTTTGCAGTAATTTCTCATTTGCATGTATTAACATAAATGCCTTTTTTAAAAAAAACTATCTATTAATCTTAATGTTAAAGTAAATTAAGAAAAATGTTCCTGTCAGATTGCTTGTGAAAATGTATTGGTACGTGTTAAAGTTAACATGAATTAAGGTTAATTAATACTGTAGGTTTTGATAACTTTATTGCAAATGATTAAAATGCCATGCTGAAAATTTAGTTTTGAATTGATGCATTAATAATGAACAGTTTGAACTGATGCGAAGACATGAGCTGAGTTCTGACGAGTTTAAATAACACTGAAATATTTGTGATGTTTACGTGAGTTTTATATCCCTATCAAAACAATTGCAAATATATTGTAAGTATTTGATTTCTTCAGCATAAGAAGCAGATATAGAGCTGGACTACAACCTTTATTAAAAGTAATGGGCAAATCCCATTGCAATATTCCCAATGATGCTTATAGTCTTATATCAGGTGCAGATATCTATATATAGCTGGCTATCTATGTGTATGTACATCTATCAGCCAGCCCCAACAGAGAGCGGCCATTGTTTACTGCTTTCTTGAGATCTGGCTCCATTTCTAGCCATCTGCCGCTGCTGCCTGCGTTCGCTCTGCTGTAGGAACATAGAGTTTGCCATTGATCAAGACTTAGCAGAGTATATGTCCTGCAGAAAAAAGCGCTCTGAAGCGCCTCTTAAATCATAGGCGAGCTATAAAGCGGGCTGTGGAGGATAAGATTGATGACCTTGTCTCGGCGTAATGTCGAGGTGCTCGCTGACACTATACGATGAATAAGGCCAAGGTCCGGCTCTCCCAAAACCCCCACGTATCCCTGGTCTCCTGATCTCCATGACAATGTGTGTTGCTGTGCGGTTGCTATGGAGAGGCTGGGAATGTTTTGGGGCCCCTGTGTTTGTGTGTGCTGATGTGGAGTCGAGGGGGGCTCCCCCTGTTCGGGAAGGAGGGCAGCTGGGGTCTTTGTTATGATGGAGGGAGTGTTCTTCATGGGCAGAGAGGTTAAAGGCGTCGACACTTTAGACTAGTGCTTCACAGCTAGTTTTGGCTCGGGATGCAGATTTTACTTTGGACGACAACACTGTGTAACTCTGTGCCACTAGCATCATCGACGTGAAATGCAAAATGACTGTTTCAAACGCGTTTCCCAAATATTGCCATTGGTGAAACGTTGATGTATACTCAAACAAATCTGTTTTGAAACCATGTCTTAGTTGGGGTTAACTTATAATTATCTGTCTCTATACCTACTAAATTGGGATAAAGTAAATTAATTAATGTTACCTTTATCAGTCAAAAAAAAAGTGTTGAAGTTACATTAATCTACACGGACCCAACCAGTGTTGCCATTATTATTTGCCAGATATTAGCCATTGAGCTTAAAAAAAAATATGAATGGAAATGAAATATAAGTTAATATAAATGAAATCTACACCTAAATAAAAATATACAGTGAAAAATAAATTAAAATGCATGCAACAAACGTTTGTCATCTTAATAAATGTCTCCCTCACTCTATACATATTCATTTGGAATAAAATGTAATATTTTAGCATGAGAAAATGACCATCAATTTCAAAACGAAACACTGAAATGCATTAAAATGACCATGATTTGCACAGATCCAACAAGTGTTGTTAATTATTGTAAACTGAAGCTTTTAAAATCATCTTTGTTGAAAATAAATATAAATGCATGTCACTAACTGAAATGCAGTAAAATGACTAGAACCAAAACCGAACACTGCCATATAATTGAGATAAATTACAGTGTTTTAAATTAGTTTTTAGATTTGAATTAGTTGATGTTTGAGTAATTTTGTTTTGCTTTTGGTGTTAGTTTTTGTTTTTTTAAGTGTCTGTTGTTTTTATTAATTTGTTATTTTGCTCATTGTTTAGTTACATATACATAAACTAAATGAATATTCGATGATTTAAGCTTTATATATATATAATATATTTTATTATTTTCAATTATTAAAATAATTATAAAATATTATTTTATTTTTTATTATTTAAATTTTATTTTATTTAAAGTAACAACATTTTGTTATGGTTTTAACTAACTATATTTAAAACTGAAATAAATGAGAAAAATGCTAACAAAACAAAATTGTAGTGCAATATTTTAGTATGATGAACTTTCATATTCTAACACAGGACATAAGAGTATTAATATTACTACCATGATGCAAGCTTGAAAGTTTTGCTTTAAGCATCTTTATGATCTCTTGCAGTCATTGACACACTCTCTGCACTAACCATGCGTTTCTTCATTGTTAGTGTATTATCTTTGAGCTGTGTATTCGATGGTTTGAGGGTGAGGGGCTGGCACGGAGCCGTCTGATTTGACTAGTGACAAATACATTTCCGCCAAAACAAAGCAGTGTTTGATTGGACGCACGACCTTTAACATGAACAACAACACGCATGGAATGTGTTTTCACCTCTATTTTAATTGTTGATTAAAGGGTTAATTTTGTTATCCTAACTGTACAAGATTATGTTATTGTTTATTGCTCAATCACTGCTGGCCTCAAAAACACATGCAGCAATGTGAGAAAACGTGTCCCAAACAATGCATGGTTGCCAATAACTACTTACTGCTTTAATATAACATTAATCTGAAGTTCATTAATGTCACTCATTCAGAATTCAGAGCCATCAGGTTGACTGTTTGGAGAATTCACAAGGATGTCATACTTTATTTGTTTTCAATGATTCAATATTTCGGTTCAAATCTATCAAGTTACAAAGCACATGATTATTATATGCATGTATTTTTATTCAACTCGCAGCATAATTTTATTATGAAATAAAATTGTGCTTATAGCATCTATTATAAATAATTTTTTTTCTTTAATGCCACAAATCATAAGGATATTTATTATGAGTACATTTTGTAAATGTCCTACCATTAAAACATAATTTGTGATTGTTAATATTCATTGCTAAGAACATTTGAACAGCTTTAAAGGTGAATTGTTTCTCTTTTTTTTTTTTTTTGCACCCTCCGATTCCAGATATTCAAATAGTTGTATCTCAGCCAAATACTGTCTTCTCCTAACAAACCATGCATCAATGGGAACTTATTTATTCAGCTTTCAGGTTCAAATTGACTCTTATGACTGGTTTTGTGCTCCAGGGTCACATGCACACACATGCATTTTGAAACCGATCCAGTTCTGATAATATAAAATCAATGCACATTATATTATTACTACACTGCATGTAGTTATATATATATATATATATAGTTATTTTTTTTATGTTTGAAATATATTGTACAAATCAACATCTTCCACATTAAAGTGCTCTGATTATTGAGTGATGGTCAGAATGGCTGTCGATTGGACACTAGTTTTGAGTTTACCCTTAAGGTATACTTGTACCCTGATCCTCCTTTCCTTTTAGTTTTTTGCCTTCCCACCCCCTTTCCATTTTAGTCGCCGTCCTCTTTGTTCCTTTTCCCTGCTTTTGTCCCGTCCCCATACACACTCCTGTCACCCTATCTCTGGTCCCACAATCCCCCGAACTCCCCCTGAACTCCTCCTTTCACCATGTCTTGCTCTTATAACCTCCTATCTGCTTAATGACCTCTGTCTCTCTTTCTGTCTGTCTGTCTCTCGCCCGCAGTGCCCATCGGGCCATACCCCCCTCCCCTGCAGCAGGTGTTCCAGGCGCCCCGCAGGCCGGGCATGGGCACCGTTGGCAAACCCATCAAGCTGCTTGCCAACTACTTTGAGGTGGAAATCCCAAAAATGGATGTGTACCACTATGAAGTGGACATTAAACCTGATAAGTGTCCTCGACGGGTCAACAGGTAAGAGCCCCAGTCACCAGTACCATGTATGTGTGTATATATATATATAAATATATGTAAAGTATTTTTAATAGTGGAGAATACAGGATACATGGGGGTTTTTCATCAGTGGAAAATCATTGTCTATAGTCATAGTTATTATTGTCTGTCTCTAATTGTAAGATTGGGATAGAATAAAGTTTTCATTTATTGACATAAAATATAAATGAAAGCTAAAGCAAAGTTACTCAAATTAAAATGAAAACTAAAAATATAAAACTAAAATCTCATTCATTATTTCACCCTGAATGCTTCCACACTATCAGCAAAACAAAATGATCATTCTGAATAATTTGAAATTCAGACTGAATTTGGCCATCAAAACTTTTGATGAGTAAGCATTAAGTTTAGCTTTTGATTATGTAATATCTCTTGACAGGCTTAGTCTTTCCTCCGTATGAATTAAGATGAAGTTTCCCCCTGTTAGTAGCTGTTTCTCTAAAATCATTGGAGTCAGTAGAATGCAGATTTGCATGGCTCTGTGACAAAGGCCAAAATATTTCAGTCACCTCAATTACATAAAGCGTGACCTAGAAAGAAACCTCCTCGTGCTTGTTCTTCCCTGAAAAGGTTTTTAGTATGAAATGATCGTGTAGACGTGCACAGGCAGCGCTCGAGTTCATCCTGTAACTGTATTTTCAGTGCAGCTAAGCTGTCTGCCTTCTGAGTTAAATACAACTTAAGCCTGGTTTATTCTCGACACGTCTGCACAAGCGCGAGGATGAGTGTGAAAGTGACGTTATTGTGCCGTCACCAGTGCATGGGCACGTCTGAGCCAAGTTCTGTGCACCACAATCCCATCAACACTTTCTGAAGCAGAAAAGGATGCTAATATTGTAATAGTTGTCCGTTATACACGTATAAGTAGATACTCAGTGCATGCAAGTACGTACGAGTTATCTGTTTTTGCAAATTAACTCTTAATATGTACTTAATACACTAAATATATATTTACTTTTTCATTGCCTTTTGTTTTCTTTAAGCAATAATTAAATGCTGTTAAACTGTAGGTTTAACAAATTCATAAAAAAATACAATAAATGTATTAAAATAATAAAACGCTATGTAATTTATTATTATTATTATTATTATTATTATTATTATTATTATTCAATAGGTATTATTTTACATAACCAGTCAAAATTTTACAGACAGGTCAATTTTTATAGATTTTTTTTATTCATATATTTTTATTCAGCATTGACACATATTAAATTGTTGACAGCAAATACATTTCTCATAATTTATAAAAAGAGATGTCTTAGGATCATGTACTGAAGATACTGAAGACTGAAGTAATGGGCTGAAAATTCAGCTGCGCATCACAGAAATAAATTACATTTTCAAATATATTACAATAGTAAAGGGTTATTTTAAATTCTAATAATTTCTCACAATATTTCAGTTTTTTAAATGAATTGAATTGCAGTCTTGGTGTGGAATTATGTATAGTGAGGTCATACAGGTCGTCACTGCTGAACATGCCAGTCATGATCGTCTCTTAATTGTGACTCTTCACAGGGAGGTCGTGGAGTACATGGTCCAACATTTCAAACCGCAGCTCTTTGGGGACCGAAAGCCAGTGTATGATGGGAAGAAGAATATCTACACTGTTTTAGCACTACCTATAGGCAGCGAAAAGGTACGTTAAAGAGCTGCCATATTCACAGCAAATAACACTTAGTCTTAAAAGATTCACAATACATGTGTAGTGATAACTGGGGAGACAGTTCCAACCATTTAAAGCTGGACTCAAACCGCTTTAGTTTACTTGATTATCCGCACATTTATTATCATTTTTTTTTTTTAGAAAAATCAGTGAGTCTCAAATCTAATTTTCAGGTCTTTGAGGAATGTTAATTAGTTCATTTGTCAATCATCATTGGATTGTTTTGCATTATGTGTTTTAATCATCAAACTTTTAAGCATTTAAATGTTATCTTACTAAGACACGTTATTAGCGATAAAGAGTGACGACTGATATTTATATCATTTTATGTAAGTATCTGCTATACTGTTATAAAGATCTAATTGATTTACTTTGTGTCAGAATCACGTTTTGTGCATATAATATCAGCATCTGCTACAAATTTGAGCTTCTGAATAAAATTGAGCTATTTTTTCCTCCATAAACACACATTATCAGATGAGATCAGCCATGTTAGATTGATGTGTATGAAATATGACGCATGACTACAAACAAGCATTCAAGCTTTGTTTTTGATTTTGTCTAAGGGTTCAGTGCACTCAGATTTTTCTGACTCTTAATTTATATGTCAGCTTTGAACAAATCTTGATTCATTTTTGTGAATCGGTTTAGTTTCAGTGATTCAGTTCTAAAATGAATCCCGTTTCATGGCGTTCTCGTTCTGGGCCTGTCGTCTGATGCTATAGGTTGATTTCGAGGTGACCATCCCCGGCGAGGGGAAGGATCGCATCTTTAAAGTGTCCATTCGCTGGCTGGCCAAGGTGTCATGGCGGCTGCTGCAGGAGACGCTGGTCAGTGGACGTCTGCAGGTCCCGCTGGACTCTGTCCAAGCCCTCGACGTGGCCATGAGACACCTGGCCTCCATGAGGTATGCTGCTCACGAACAAACGTTAGGGGTTTATCTTGGTGTCATGAATCTTGAATTGTAGTACGTAATGTAAAGTATATACTTCTAGTATAGTTGAGATTAATATTTACAATGAATCATTTTTTGATTTTACTGTTTTTATATTTTAATTTTAAAGTTTCATGAATTTTGTTGTATTTGTCTCTTTTTTTTTTTTTCTTTAAGATGTTTTTATTAGTAATAATAAATAAAATTATATAATAAATTGTGTATTTCTGTATCAGTTAAACTAAAGGAAAATGTTGCCTGGCTAACTGAACTGAAACAAATTAAAAAAATTAATTGATTTCAAATATAAAAAATTATTATTTTTTTAAGGTTCTAGTTTTAAAATGTGAATCAATTGTTTCTGTTAAGAAAATTTTTTACATGTAAAAAATGGAATGGATCATAATTTAGAAAAAGGTTTCATTAAATTTTTTTATGTATAATATAAATGCATTAAATTACATGTCATGGAAAACCTAAAAATAGCAGGACATTTTGTTATTGTTATTTCTAGACCAAGAAAACCTATGTAAATAAATTCAATAATATGTATTATTTAATATTTATTTATTTTTTATTTATTTTTGGCACATTGCACTGTTATACTCCAAGTATCCTATAGTTAATGCTTACTTTAAACATTTTATATGTTATCTTTAGTTTATTTGGTGCAATAAGCAATCTTAAATAGTTTGTCTTTTTATTTTATAACCTAAGACGCGTTAGAAGAAACAATTTACATAATCATACAAATGCACTAAAAGAAATAGTTCAATCAAAAGTAAAAATTCTGTCATATTTACTCACCTTTGAATAGTTCCAAAACGGTATGAATTTCAAAGAAAGTTTTTGACTAGGATGTTTTGACTTCCCTATTTTTTTTTCCTACTATGGGAAGTCAGTGGTGATTACAAACTTTCTAAATGGTCTAAAAAGTTTCTTTTTTTCCCCCTATGTTAACTCTTGTGTCCGTCCCGTCTGCAGGTACACCCCAGTGGGACGCTCTTTCTTTTCCCCTCCCGAAGGCTACTATCATCCTCTGGGTGGAGGCAGAGAGGTGTGGTTCGGCTTCCATCAGTCTGTCCGGCCGGCCATGTGGAAGATGATGCTCAACATTGATGGTATGACAGACATCTTCTATCTCTTAATTACTCATTGTGCTTCACTGTATATATTAAACCCCTCTATTTCCGCTGTCTTCAGTATCCGCAACAGCCTTTTACAAAGCTCAGCCTGTCATTGAGTTCATGTGTGAAGTTCTGGACATCCGCAACATCGACGAGCAGCCGAAGACGCTTACCGACTCGCAAAGGGTCCGCTTCACCAAGGAGATCAAAGGTGGGTTTCTGAATGCCTTAGCAACGTTCTGGCAACCAATACTGTTAGGGACAACCGTCAGAGAGTGTAAAGTGTGTATAAGGGTTAATCGATACTCAAAAATGACATTGCATTCACGCTTTGGCATGATTTCAGCACAGCAGAGAAAACAATACTTAAAACTGACTTTAAATTAAAAAAAAAGTCTGTCAATATTTTGTCTGTCAAAATACATATATTTTAATATCGATTTAAATGGTTTTAAATTAAATGAAGTTTTATTAATTAGTTTTATTAGACACAATTTTTGTTGATTATATTTCCTGATAATCCTGAATTTTTTTTTAGCTAAAAGCTACTTTTTAAGTCATGTTTACATGAAATCTCAAGTTCTACCAGACATGTGGAAATCGCATGTCACAATAAATACATGAAAACTGTGATAAATATCCATATAGAGTGTGTATGAGTATATGTCATATTACTTTTCCAAACACAGGAGATAAAACAACACTGCAGTTGCTCACTACACATGTGTAGCGAACAGAAAGACCTGGACTGAAAATTTCATTATGAATGTGTTCCATTACGCCCCTAATAGTTTGAGATGAAGTATCAGGTGAAGTCACTGGATGATCTCAGCATCCTGCCTTGGCTTTGTCTTGTGATTTATTTGCTGAAGTGGATTAGATGATATCATGCTTTTAAATCCATTTAAAAATCTAATGATGCAATCCTGAACCATCTTCATTCATTCCAAGAGGAGCTGTTGTGGATCCGGCCATTCATTTTAGTCTAGCGCTGAAGACTGCTAGCGTAATTACTGCTGTGGCTGGAATTGGAGCCCGGTTTATTTACTTAACGCCGCTGGATCTGTTGAGAAAAACTGCTAAACGAAGTGCCTGCATGATGTGTTGTCTGTCAATTAAATCGGACATTGGAAATATATACAATACAGCTTATTTATAATGCATTCCATTTGTTTATTTTTACCAAGAAGCTATCAAAACTCCGCTTAACTCCTTGTTTTTGTGTGTTTGGTTGGTGTCAGGTCTGAAGGTGGAAGTTACGCACTGTGGTCAAATGAAGAGAAAGTACCGCGTCTGTAACGTCACACGTCGCCCTGCTAGTCACCAAACGTGAGTATTGTGCTGCTAAACTATCTCTGAAGCATTCAGCATTCGTAGCATCATTATCACGTGGGATTTAATGAATCTCTTTTGGATGATTAAAACCTTTGACTTAAGCGATGACATTTAATTAGCACTTTTACGGTGGTGCATTTTGGCTAGTCAGTGTCTCTATAAATAAACAATTTGCTTAATTTATCCTATTGGCGTGTATTATATTTTTACTAGAGCTGTCAAACAATTAATCATGATTAATCGCATCCAAAATAAAGGTTTTTGTTAACGTATTGTGTGTACTTTGTATATTTATTATTTAAATATATAAAAACCAGCATGTGTATATTTAAGAACAATGTTATATCTAATATATAATGTAAATTATATAATTCAAAATATATACTATGAGTGTGTATTTATATATACATAATAAATATACACATGTGTATTATGTAAACAAGAACTTATTTTGTATGTGATTTAATCGTTTGAAAGCACAAAAATACTTGCATTGTCTTCATTATTTGATGTTTGATTAAATAAATATTTCAGGAAAATATTATTGTTATTATTACAGGCACCTTTTAAATGTTTAATTTCTACAACAAATTCAAGGTGTAAAATATTTATAAATAAATATTAAAAAACTTAAATGCTTTTATGTTAATTAGAATAAATTATTATTATTATTTTTATATTTTTTGATCTGTATAGTTTTAAATGAATTTGTTTTAGATATTTTAGTACATCAAATTTGATGGAAAAAATGTTGTCTTGGAAACTAGCTAAAATAAAAATTGTATTTATATATATATATTATTATTATTATTATTATTTATTTTATTTTATTTTTTCCCCAGTTAACATTTATTAATTGAGGTAACAAATGTTTATTTATTTATTTTTTTTATTATGATTATTTTAGATTTATTAAGCTTGTTACTGAACAATGTCTGTGTGAAATGCATTTGTGTTCTGCAGTCAAATAGTTTGTCTAATAACTGCTAATTCTGATTTAAATCTTGAAATGCGATCAGCGAATGAAGATCCTGTCACTCATCTCTCCAGGTTTCCACTGCAGCTTGAGAGCGGACAGACGGTGGAATGCACCGTTGCTCAATACTTCAAACAGAAGTACAACCTGCAGCTCAAATACCCCCACCTGCCCTGCCTACAGGTGGGCCAGGAGCAGAAACACACCTACCTGCCCCTGGAGGTCAGTCCTGTCATCTATATGTTCAAAAACAGCCATAGACGACCTTCTCTGTTCTCATACGGTTTGCTGTTCTCGTAGGTGTGCAATATTGTAGCAGGGCAGCGGTGCATCAAGAAACTGACAGATAATCAGACCTCCACCATGATCAAAGCCACAGCACGATCAGCACCAGACAGACAGGAGGAGATCAGCAGGCTGGTGAGTGCTGACCTCTAGTGTGCTCGCCAGCTTTACATGCAGTGAGCACTAGCTAGTGCATTGTTGTCATGCTTACATAGCCAGAGTATTTTTACCCATAGGATAATATAGTGCTGAAAGAAAAATTTTTTTTAACAGTTCCACATAGTTTTGCAATCAAAGAAAACCTCGTTTTAACCATTGTTACCAAATAGATCAACAACGTGTATTTTTAAATACTAGTAATTGTCACAGGATCTTTTAAAAGAATAATCAAGAATTTTCAAACTGCTGGGTGTTTCTCAATCATGCAATCAAAATGATCCTCCTGACCTAACCCCGCCCCTAAACCTACCGTCAGCCAATCAGGAAATATGGTGTAAAAATACCCCGATCTGGAAACTCCAATTACTTTCCTTCAGAGACTGTAGTCTGTGTTTTCACTGTTAAACTCTCGGCAGGGGGGTGCTGTTACGCCTCTCCTGAATGAATCCGCCGATCTAAAACACAGATGAGGAAACAAGTGATCTCATGTGTGAGCATACGCATATAAAAAACAATGAGATTATTAGCAATAACCGCACATAAATGAAAACTGCCTAATGTCAATCCAGAAAGTGCTGAAGCTTTGGAAGTGCTGACGGAAGCCATCTACTGTATCTTTGCTTTGATAATATTACTGAATATGATCCACATGTAGTAACGTTAGTGTTATTCAATAGAAATGCAACTTGTTGATGAAAAAAACTATGCCTGGTAGAAGGTAGAATAAATAAGCTAGGCTTTTTCAAGAGTTCACGCTTCATTTAATCATAAAAATGTTAGCGAATTTGGCGTGCTGTCTGGGGGGCGAGCCGGGTGGACGGCGGAGGAGGGATGCAAAAAAAAGACTAGATGCGGAAGTGGAGGAGATGGGTCTATTTATAGTGGGATGGATGGATCTGATTGGCAGGTGAGATGAGGAGTTGATTGGACAATGCGATTTTGCGCGCTCTTCTCGAAACTCGTTTAGAGAAACATCACTTGTTTGAAAGCAGAGGGAATTATTTGAAAGTATTGCATCTTTAGATATTCATACAACAAGATATTAAGGGGTCATGAAATTATAGTGAAAACCAGCAAAAACACTGGCGCTGCGTCCGAAATCTCTTACTTCCCTACTATATAGTACGCGAAAAACAGCATGCGAGGCGAGTAGTATGTCCGAATTCATAGCATTCGAAAT
>JAUMHR010000070.1:19730510-19743360 GCA_032361145.1 Enteromius fasciolatus | reverse complement strand
GACGCTCTCCAACCTCTGCCTCAAAATCAACGTCAAACTCGGCGGCATCAACAACATCCTGGTTCCGCATCAACGGTTTGTAACTGCTGTGCCAGCCTTATTCTGACTGACTGAAGAATGATCATTATCATGTATTGCATGGATTCTCAAACTTTTCTGACAGAAAATCTCAGTGATGCCTCAAGTAAATATTTGATGGACGTTAACATTTCAGTAATTTATCACATTTGCATGAGGGTACACTGTTCTCTGATGTCAGTTAATGGTTAACCGACTTGCAAGTAAAATACTTCAAAATAAAAATAGATAATTATAATATTTTAGACTATACATTTATATATACATTTCAAATCCTTTTATTTTGGTGAAGTTCTGGTTATTGTTGTTATAGTATCTTTATCTATAAAAATGAAGACAATGTATATATGCTATTAAAGTAAAAATTAAAATCTGATAATTCTATTTTGGTATTTATATTAAAAAAATAAATTATATATATATATCAGAATGATTATTGTAGCTTTAGATCAGAAAAAAGGGAATGTTAGCTGTTAATGTTAAAATAAAAATTAATGCTTATAAAAATTTGTATTGTAACTTGTCAAATACAAATTATTAATTAGTAATTTTTATTAACTTTTAATGCTTAACCTTAAAAAATGAAAACCCTCAATCTTAACATTACAAAACATTTGGCTTTTATTTTGGCAGAATACTGGTTGTTATTATTATTATTATTATTATTATTGTTATAGTAATTTTAACAAAAACTAATGTAGCCTATTAATGTTGATGTAAAAATTATTTTATTTTAGACTGCAAGATAAACATTTATATATTCAAACCCTTTTAACAATTCAAATCTCCTAGCTTTTATTTTGGCGTAGCACTGATTTCATTTTCCATTTTGTTTGATTAATTGTTTGCTTTTCATCAAATCCTGAAACCCCTGCAGTTCACTTATAATAAATGCTTCTTTTAGGAAGTCCTGATTTATTGACTGCATTACATGCAGATTTGTAGACACTATCTAAAGCATTGCTGATGGCTGGCTTGTGATGGTGTTAACTAATGTAGTCTGTTTGTGTGTGCTGTTTTTTTAGGCCATCAGTGTTTCAGCAGCCAGTCATCTTTCTGGGGGCGGATGTGACGCATCCACCTGCAGGAGACGGGAAGAAACCCTCCATTGCAGCGGTCAGTGTCGCTTAGAGCTGTACATTTCAATACAGTCAAACCAAAATACAGTCAATATTTTATTTTGCCTTCCTCACTTACAAAAAATGAATTCTAGTGGTCTGCACCCTCTAGTAAAATTACTATCAATATTATTTACATGGCACAATAAACACAACAGGAGTTGACCACTGTTCTTTGCAGAGTATAAAACTAAGATACAAGGTAAATACAGAAACTAATAAGAGATAATGAGAATAAAACGTCATTAAGAGTTGCTGAATGCTCGGGCCAGAAGATAAAACTTGATTTAAATTCATGTACAGAGGACAGAGATATCGGATAAATGGGAAGGCTATTCCAGAGCATAGGTCCAACAACAGCAAACACATGACCTCAGTCAGGTTTAGGGCTGAGCTGGAAGAGCAACTGTTTGTGGACCGTAGACCTGCCTGATGTGTTCAGATTTACCAGTTCAGTTTAAAGGAGTCATTCACTTCTGTAGATGATGTAGATG
The DNA here is from genome assembly GCA_032361145.1 of Enteromius fasciolatus. NCBI lineage: Eukaryota > Metazoa > Chordata > Actinopteri > Cypriniformes > Cyprinidae > Enteromius > Enteromius fasciolatus. Next base: position 19,741,670 of record JAUMHR010000070.1, on the reverse strand, counting down.
AGTATTTTAGATGACAAAGAGGGTGAGTACATGTTTTACTTTCTTCAGTCCTAAAGAAATCGTTTTTTGAGCAAAACATTTCAGCATTTCTCTCCATGTAAAGGACTCCAATGGTGCCCCTGAGATTTGTGCAGTTTAAATGCAGCTTCAAAGAGCTCTAAGTGGTCCCATCTGAGGAATAATGTATATAATGAAACGATCTGTTATTTTTAAATATACAATAAAAATACAGTACTTTTTAACTCAGATGTTCCTCTTGTCTAGCTCTGTGTGAACTCATGTAGGTCTAATTATCTCCTCCAACTTCAGAATCACCCTAAATCATCCTACATCGCGGTTTTACCATTTTTTTTTTTTGTAAAGGGCATTTGGCCTTTTTTTTGCATGTTCTCTTTATAAATACTGGGTCAGTACTTCTGCAGCAATTTAGGAAGATTTTGAAGTTGGAGGAGAAAATGAGATCACTGAGCTCACACAGAGTGAGACAAGAGGAGCGTTTGAGTAAATATTAAAAAAAGTAATGAGTTTCACTCGATAAGACCCTTTTTCCTCGGCTGGGATCATTCAGAGCCATATGATCCTGCATTTAAACTGCATTTTGGATGTTCAAACTCGGGGGCACCATAGTAGTCCATTTATATGGAGAGAAATCCTGAAGTGTTTTGCTCAAAAAACATAAAAGAAAAATGAATAAAGAAAGGCATGAATATCTTGGATGACAGTGGGGTGAGTACATTATCTGTACATTTGTTGTTCTAGAAGTCAACTACAACAACGACAACGACTTACGAGCCATTAAAATAGGAGTAAATATGTTGATGTGTGTGGACACCAGTTAGAAATGTGGCAGCAGCATTATTGAACCAGAATTATATCTGGTGTCTGAATAGTTATTGGTTTGACTGTATGTTTTATAACCTTAAGTAGCTTCATGATTATAAAATGTACTTTTGTGTGTGTGTGTGCAGGTGGTGGGCAGTATGGACGCTCATCCCAGCAGGTATTGCGCTACAGTACGAGTGCAGCGGCCCAGACAGGAGGTGATTCAGGACTTGGCCTCAATGGTGCGAGAGTTACTCATCCAGTTCTACAAGTCTACTCGCTACAAACCCACCAGAATCATCTTCTACAGGGACGGCGTGTCTGAGGGCCAGTTTAGACAGGTATATATCGGTTCATCACAAAGAGGATCGTTTCCAGTTAACTTAAAAATAATCACAATCCTGTTTCTGCTCATAGGTGTTGTATTATGAGCTGCTGGCCATTCGAGAGGCCTGTATCAGTCTGGAGAAGGAGTACCAGCCCGGCATCACATACATAGTGGTGCAGAAGCGCCATCACACGCGTCTCTTCTGTGCCGATCGCAACGAGAGGGTGAGTGCAGCACCTGATGCTCCTCTGGAGAGTCAGATTATTCTAAAATTATGATGAAGGAAGGCTTGTGATTGTGAGACTTCAGATGCGTAGTGCGCTTGAGTTCACAGAAGTGACAGGAAGGATCAGTCATGAAAACAATGAAGGATGAGTGACACTGACAGCTTACGCCCCTAACAGCTGCTGTTTACACAAGTGTGCCAAAAAGAGGCCTCAATAAGTGCTGACACAGGATTTCTACTTTCCAGTGTTACTTTAGCTTTATTTATGTAGCTTTTATTAATATTTTGAATTGCATTTATGTTTATTTGTTCAGTTTTTATTTACTTTATTTGTAATTTTAACTCCCCCTATAAATATATTTATATTTATTATTTGTTAATGTTATTATGTTATTATTTTGTATGTTTAAAATTTATAGACGTGGTTTCACAAACAGGGCTTGGACTAAGTCAGGTTTAGGCCATAATTTAATTACGACACTTGAGTAATTTTTATAAACGTGACTTAGAAAAAAACATTAGTGGTGAATATCTTGAGACAGGAGTGCATGAAACAGCTCAGACTTACATTTTAGGATTATGTGTTTATATTTATTATTTTAATCATTGTATAACTTATTTTATTGTAGCTAGCCTGCCAATGCAACACTTTCTTTTTAAACTATTTCAGTTAATAAAACTATTACTTAATCATAACACAATCTATTTTATACAAGGAGAAGAGCATATAGTAGTGTCTCAAAATGCTTTGCTATTTACCTGGCGAGTGCTCAAGGTATTATAAAATGCCTATGCTGAATAAATGGTTAGTAACAATTTAATTAAACCTGAAGGCTGCACCTTTTTGAAAGCATCGTTTTAGTGTTGATTGCATTCTTTAAATGACCTCCACAGGTGGGTCGCAGCGGAAACATTCCTGCTGGTACGACAGTCGACACGGATATCACACACCCCTACGAGTTTGACTTTTACCTCTGCAGTCATGCTGGAATACAGGTACAGACAAACACGGCCCGAAATGTCACTTCCTCCCGCCTTTTAAGCTGCCTGCTGGTCCGGTGTTGTGTGTAAAATGCCTCCTTGTTCACTCGACAAATGATTTTGCACGCAGATTTGGATTTGGCAGCATGAATAACTGTTACGTAATCCAGTACAGACATCAAGTCTTGAGGTTTTATGGGTGAATGGTGCAAAATTATTTTAAAAAACTCAAACAAAAATGTCTGGATACATGATAATAAGAGTTTAAGAGAAACAAAATATGTGTTTAAATGTATGGAAGCTAATTTCCTCCATTGATTAAGAATAAGAAAGGTAATTGCGACTTTTTATCTCATAATTCTGATTTTATATTTGACGTTTCAGGCATTTGACATACTCAGAATTATGAGAAATTTAATTTTAGTTTTTAAAAAAATACACTCAATTTTGAGGAAAGGGGTTGCATTAACCTTTGTACTTGACTCTGCTATAAAAGATAAAGCAAACAACAACAGTTAATGTCTCACTACAGATATTTTTATTTTTAGAATTATGAGTTTATATCTCACAGTTCTTCACACAATTGATATAAACTCAGAATTGCATGGAAAAAATAATAGAATAATATAAAAATAAATATGAATAAATAGCATACATTTTTTTTAAGTGTTTGTTGACTCCTCTTCTTTGCCTTCCTCTCCTTCAGGGCACTAGCCGACCCTCTCACTACCACGTCCTTTGGGACGACAACTGCTTCACTGCTGACGAGTTCCAGCTGCTCACTTACCAGTTGTGCCACACGTATGTGCGCTGTACCCGCTCTGTCTCCATCCCCGCGCCAGCCTACTACGCCCACCTGGTGGCCTTCCGTGCGCGATACCACTTGGTGGACAAAGAACACGACAGGTGTGTGCACCAAGACCCAAACCTGTGCCAGTATCCTAGAATAGCACTGGTACTGATGATATAGATAAAAAGAGAAATATTGTTGGGTAAATTAGACCATAAGTTCACCCAGCATGCTTTGCATATGGCTAGATAAGGAGAGTAAATGTTGATATTAAATGTCATTTTATCTTATATAATTTTCTTCTTCTAAAACTAGATTTAATAACTAACTCTTTAAAAAAAAAAAATAAAAATCATTGAGAATTTTTAAACACATTTAGACTGAATTAAAAATCATTTAGTAATTTAGTAAATAGTAGGGTAGTTTATTGTTTGTTTGTTTTGTCTATATAGTTTTTATTAATTTTTAATGGCTTTTATGCTTGCATGGCAATTAAAATTAGAGTGAGTTAATTAAGTAAATGGGTATTTTAGAATTTCAAGCTAAACTAAATTAAAATAAGACTGTTGCTAAAGAAATGTTTTTTTTATTTCAGTTATTTATTTTATTCAAAATAATGAAATTGGTTTTTGTTTTGTTTGTTTTAATTTAAGTTTTAGTTAACTCTAATAACAACCTTAATTTTATGTAATTTTATAATTGTAATTTTATCAATTAAGTTTTTTTATGCTTGTAGCTGAAAAGGAATAACCCTGCTGTCTCTTGTCTCTCTCAGTGCCGAGGGAAGCCACGTCTCGGGACAGAGTAACGGCCGGGATCCGCAGGCGCTGGCCAAAGCTGTGCAGATTCACCACGACACCCTGAGGACCATGTACTTTGCCTAAGCCAGCTCACATCCATCCCACGTTCGACTAGTCATGCACACGCACACGAACCCGACAACCGCACACACACGCCGTCACACCTCCCAAAAGCCTGTGCGTCCTGTGGGTCGATGGAAGCGCGGCCCGCCCTGACACTGTGCAGCAGGACGAGGAAGGCCTGCTTTAATTCCACACGTGGACCTCGGCGCTATTATGCAATATTAAACCAGCCAACTGAGGCCGTTCTGTCATATCCCCTCCAAAAACCCAAACCAAAAGGGAAGCCCGTCTGTGTCCCTGCTCCTCTTCCTGTCTGTACACATAATGTTTAATTACTTTCCCTGCCTGTCACGCCTTGTACCTCAAAGTTTTCTAACAGCACTTTTGCCCCTTATTGTCCTCCCCCAAAAAAATGATTGAAATGTAAGACTGAGTCCGGAAGAAAGGAAGTTTCGGGGAACGCCTGCGGATAGCAATGTACTTTCCTCCCGTTCTCAATTATTTTTGTAGCCAATGGTGACTTAACTACGTGTTAAAGTGTCAGTCGTGAAGAACCAATTGTGCGTTAGTGTTATAAAACAGAAAAACAAGCTTTTATTGTTAGAGAAGTGCCATTGCCGAGCGTACAGTCCTTTATGACGTACCCCGCCAGGGGGCTGATTGTTGGATTTTTTTTCTTTTAATGCAAATTTTTGCTCTAGCTAGTACTACAGCGCAAAGTGATCATGTTTTGATGCTTTTTCTTGTTTTTAATTCCCTCCGATATTTATTTGTCTCGATCAAATGCAGATTTGTCTCGTTCGCTTCCCTCCTGCACTTTGTCTCCATTTGAAATGCGTAGTCCGTGTTTGTGACAGATCATACATAGTTTAGTGCAATAATCCATTAGCGGGACGTGCAAAGACTCCGTGTGCGATTGGGGGGGTAAAACAAAAAAAGGCATCCGAAAGAGTACGATGGGCATTGCGGTTGGTTTTTTTAAGTCGGAGGTATGCATGTTTGGCACTTTTACAGTTTATATTTGGTGAAAGTACAGCAGCGTTTCCTGACGATTGACTGTCGCGTGTTAACAAGTGCCTGCTAGAAATGCATGATGTTGGGGGGGTCAGAAGCGGAACAAATGCACCTCACTTAGTCCAAACAAGGGCACAGTTGCGACCACGTTCGACTGTACGGCCTTAAAGTATTTCTCGGTTTTTCACTGCCCTGCCTGTTTCAGAGGGTTTCGCTGCTGTTGTACTTGTTCGAGTCCGACCGGCTGGGCCACGTCTTCAAGGAGAAGCTCCGGCAGCACCAGATTCGTGCTCGTTCACTGGAGGGCCACTAGGGGTCAGTATAGCATTTTACTTGAAGGGTGCAGTGAGCGTCGGGTGCCTTACCGTCTCTCCATGCGCATGTCCCACTGTTTAAAGTTGATAATCTGCACTAAATAATGCGTAATGCATGGTGCTATTAGGTGCGGCCCGTGGCGGCATCAGCAACTGGCAGAGACTTAATGTGTAAGATGGAACATGGGATGCATAAATGGTGCTGGTTGCATGCATTTCTCTCACTCTGAGGAGAAATCTCTCATCAGGACAGACATTTGGTCGTTTTGTATGTTCGTTTGTTAGGTTTGCATTTGATTTTATTGCGTAGGAAGGTACAGCACTGTGGCCAGTCAGAACACGATTCCGGTCAAGCACTAGAAAGCGGAAGATTTTATTGCATCGTTTTTTTTAATAACAATTTCAGTCCCTTTAAAGTCCAGAATGCAGTTCATGCAAGCCAATAAATTCTCAAGTATAAATAATGGAATGAAATGAAAGCAGTAGGCTGTCGTGATGGGTTTTCCGTGTAGTTAGTTAGTTATTTTTGAAGGTACACCGTGTTTTATGCCCTTAAAAAGTGGCTAAAGTGAGCTTCAATACAGCAGCTGCTGAAATTGTGACCTTTTTTCTTTCACCTTCCCGAATGAAAGGCTTATCAGTGCTTCAGAGCCTGTGTGTGGATGCCAAACAGCTGTCAGTTTCAGAAGCAATCTTCATGCAATTTTATTTTTGTGTAGTTTTAACTTCAAATATATATATATATTACTAACCCTTGCCTCTTATTTGGGCAAGAAATGTCTCTTTAAAGGAATAGTTTGGTTATAAATGATCATGAATCGTCATTTTTACCCACAGTTGTTTTAAATTGCATGGCTTTTTTTTGCTGCACATGAGATTTTAGTAAGTTTTAAAAACTACGCGAGCTGTTTTTTGTTAATGCAACAAAGTGAACGGATATCTGTGGATATTAGAGTTAAGTTCTGGCTTGGAAGGGTGTAATAAACATGAGTTCATTTTTGTTGCGCAAGAAAACCTTTACATGACTTTCATTTGTCGCCCAACGATTCCTTTAAAGCTGCAACTGGTTTTGCCTCAGTACGTTTTAACCGAAGATTGTTAAGAGCGTTCGTGTTGTATTCGCAAGTAACTGTGGTAGCAGATGTCGCGGGCTCGTAGCACACTCACTGAGGTCGCTGGCTGATGTGGCTTCCGTTATTCAAAAAAAGCTAGGAGCGAAAGAGTCGATGTATTTTCTCCTCGCGTCTCGTCTTTTATTTCAGAGCTTTCGGGAGGGTCTTCTTTTAGGGTCTAAAACGTAACACGAGTTCAAAGTTCATAGAAAGTGCCTTTCCTCATGATGGTGCTGAATAATCTGAGACTAAAGTGAGAAATCAAAGAGCATGTTAGTCTTACTCTTACCTTGAAGAAGGTGTTGCACACATGCAAACACACACATATGTTTTTATCTCGATCGGGAGGCTCGTACCGGTGCCTCTTTGTATATTCAGATATTATAACGACGACGATATATGCCAAGTATACGAGCAAACGGTTGAGATACTGTATTAGGAGTCTGGACCAATGCAATGGAAGCGTTTATATAGGTGAATGTGCTATCTTTAGATGGGGCAGAGCGGACACTCATATGACACGGCCTGACCCTGGACAGGAAAGCCTAGCACAGCACTTTAAAGACTGCCACCCAAACAAGGAAACAAAGCCACCGCGCTTTGCTCTCCCTTTTCTTTCCCCCCGCCCCATAAGCTCCTTTTTTCACCTACTCCAGCAAAAGACGGTCTCTAGTGCTCGAAATCTTTGCTGAGGGAAGGTTAATGGCGTTTCGAAGGTTTACACAGGGCCCCGTGACGTCACTATGGCTGCTTAAAAATCTTTTTGTTTGCGTGGCGGTGGCTGATCGATCCCTCTCGGTGCGTAATGACCCGTACAGTATGTGTTTGACCCCCGTGGTCACATGGGTGCCCGTTGGTCCGGGAGGATATACCTTAACGAGAGATCTCAAAACACTGCACCTCACTTACCTTGGTATGCTGCATATGTTATTAGTGAAAGAAACTGCAAATGGGCGGATCTCACCGAAGAACGTGTTTTAGACGTGCTATATTTTGCATAAGGAAAATTAAGCAAAAAATGAAGACCATTTTAATTATGTTTATTAATATTAGTTTAGTTAATATTTTTTTTTATAAAAAGGTCATTCTATTGCCATTTGGAATTAAGAAATAGCTCAAAACCTGGAGGAAAATGTTAATTGTTATATATTTTGTCACGCTAAATATAATGTCTAGTTGTACTACACTCCACTAGACAGAATTGGCTGTTATATTTTGCATGAAGAAATTAAAGCCTTTTTTGTGACCTTTGTGATTTACTATAATGTGAAAAGTTCTTCTAATATTGAAATATATATATTTATACATCTCAGTAGTACTGTATTTGTTGCACTGCATTGAATCCTTCATGCTTGTTAGTCAACATCATTCTGTCACCATTGAGAATAATGGAAATTGCAAAAGAAACTTATCGTGAAAATAATGCAATAATTACATAGGCTTTATTTTTCTCATGCAAAATGTAATTTCTAGTGAGTTGCACGCCAACAACACAAGACACAAATAGGAAATTATATATTGCATCAAGAAAATGTTCTTTATTTTATTTTAATTTTAGTGACGGCTAAACACATCCTCCCTCTCTAAATTCTCATTGTTGATATCCGTTTAGTATAATGGGAAACATACAGAAACATTAATTTTCATTCAAATATTGGTTGTTAAAACAGGCTTTGTTTCCTCATGCAAAGTATCATTTCTTATTGGTTCTTTTGATTTTGGAGGTGGATACGTGTTCTTGAGATTCGCCCAGATATTACTTTGATTACAGTATAATGCTTGACTAATGCCTGACAACAATATCCTTAACAATTTTAGAATCAGAGAAGTCTAATTGTAAGAGAGAGAAAACAAAGTTGTTTTTAAATCATAACACGTATCTTTTTCTTTTTTATTGAGCCAACTTTTATTTTGTTGTCCTATTTAAATGTTTTTTTTTTTCCTTTTAATATATTGGAAATATATATGGGAAATATTTAATGGTGTATTTATTGAGGGAGTGCTTACGCGGTTGGAGTCTCCGCAGAGTTACGGGGGGCACACACACACAAACACACACACACACACACAAGCACAAGCACAGAGTGGGCTGAAGTGTCCGATGACGTCACTTCCTCCTTGACCTTTGGCTAGTTGTCTGTCGAGATGGTCCAGCGAAGAGGCTCGTCGCATCTCATCTCATTACGGGACGGAGAACCACACTGACTTTGTTATTCCAAGAAAAGAAGATAACAAGCTGATCGTTTTCATTCAGAGCTGCTAAACTCTTAGCCATACACGTTTTTTCCCTGGAAGGATGTGTCCGGTGCTTTACAAATGGAGTCGAGAAGCAGATCGTGGTATTTGTCCTTCCTCATTTGCTTGAGTTCAATTGTCTTCGTGCCAGAGAGGGTCCCATTCCACTCAGATATAATATATATATAAAAATATGAGCCTCAGCCTTAACTGTACTCTTGTTTTTCCGATTCGACTTGAGACGTCTGTCGAAAGGCCTTCGTCGTGCGTAGAGAAGCATACTAACGAAGTCTCTGTGCGGCATCTCGGTTCTCTCGTAAACCACTAACTGTCGCCAGGCCGCTGTCTGTCTTTCGAACGGTCCTGTTGTCGTTTTCCAGGAGGACAGAGGCATCGAGCGCCGGACAAGTTGCACCCAAATCGCCGACCGATTTGAGTCGATTCCTAAAAATGTTTACAAAACGGTTTACTGCAACGCAAAGCTCCAGCATTCCAAAAACGGACTGTGAAGCCTCCGATGCAAACGTACGGCGAGTCTGTCCATCCTCCGTTTCTGGCAGCTTCCATCGCGCGCTCGTCGATGCTTAACGAAAGAGCCAAAGTTGAGCCGTTGCGATCTCCGTGGCTCTGTCCTCCCATCTCTCTCTCTCTCTCCGTGTTCGCAGAGTCTCTCTAATGTACCAAGGGATGTTTCTTTTCCTTTGAAATGTCTTTCTTTTGTTTAATAATACTCTTTGTAGATCAATGGCCTGTTAGTGTTGCTTTGCTTCAGTTTGGAGTGTATCTTTCACTAATACTTGCAATAAAAAGCTTTGCTTTTGAAACCCAGACCTGGCGTTTATTGGCTCTGTGTGTGAATGTGATGCATGTGGATGTACAACCTCTTCTACATCCACTGAATTTTTTTGACGTCCACTAATAATGTTGGACAGTTTTGTGTGTTATTGAGTGTAAATATCTTCATGGCTGTGTTCAGAATAGAGGACAAGCACACTACATTCTACTTATTTTAGTGAAAACGTACAAACATGATGCATTTTAACTTTGGTTACAATTAATAACGAAACACACACATAGTGCCTTACATAGGGGTGTTAAACATGCATTTGGGTATATTTCCATTATTAAATTTAATTTCAGCTTCATTAGTTGAAGTAGAGTTGGTTGCCAAGCCACTATTTACTGTTTTTGTCGTTTTCAAATTTTAATCTAATATTATTTACAACTTATTAAAGATTGATGAGATGAAATGGTGCATAAATCACACAAAATACTAAGAAATAGACTGATATTAAACCGTTATAGATAATGAGATGTAAAGTAATGATTTATTCATTTAGTTAATTTATTTTCAGTTTGATGTATTTGTGTTAGATGCCAAAGCAACATTTGTAAACACTTAGAAGCTTTCTACGTGATGCATTATGAAAATATTTCAATGCATTAATTTTGTATTTTTATGCATCTTATATAAAGCTTCATTGCACAAACCAATATTATTTTTAATAATTTAAGTTGTATTTAACAAGACCAACAGTGGTAATAACAGAAGCAAATCCAACTGTTATGAGACGAAGTATCAGTCACTCAGTAGTGGTCTGAACTTGAGCAGCAGATATTAAAATCCTGTCACAGTGATGGATAAAGTGACCCAGAGACTTCTGAAGAAGTGGCTTATTCATATTTGGCCCGTGTCCCTTTAAGGCCTGTAAAATGTGCTGCAATGAATCATGATGATGGTCTGTTTTGTCGTCTCATCTCACCTCAGCACTTCCACATCAAACTGAACTTTTTCTGTATTCTGTGATGGCTGAATGCAAACTACGGGAGCTCCTTTGTCTTTCTGGAAGAATATCAAAGCTATATTAATACTCTGACATTTTACGCTCTTCATGTTGGCAATAAGCTATTGTGTGCTGACAAAAGAGCAGGAATGTACTACAGCTTTCCATCTGAAGAACATTAACTGTACAGTAGTGACACGACGGATACAGGACAAGAACAAGAGATGAGATGAAAGCGGATTATTAAAGCAGGAGCGAGGGAATGTTGGAGAACGTTGATCTAAAATCCAGATTCTTTACACGTCTTCCCCGTTTGCGAACATGCAGAATTTTGACATAGTAATTATGGAATACAAAAGAGCTCATTATGCTAATGTCATGCTGATGGAGTTTAGACTGATTACTGTCCAGAAGAACTCACACACTTGTCATCTGTAATGAAATACCAAGGTTAAAACACTTGTGAAGTAAAGTCCACATCACAGGTTATTGTCTTCAAAACTGTATATGTGTCTGTCTATGTGTGTATATACATATATATATATATACACATATATATATGTACTGGTTTTTATATCCCCGTGGGGACCAATTGTCCCCACAAAGATAGGAATATTTGTGAGGTCCCCATGGGGAAACAAGCTTATAAAACACACAGAATGAAGTTTTTTGAAATTGTAAAAATGCAGCA
>JAUMHR010000070.1:19712439-19722724 GCA_032361145.1 Enteromius fasciolatus | reverse complement strand
AAAATGGCTGTCCACCAACGTTTACCATCCAACCTGACAGAACTGGAGAGGATCTACAAGGAGGAATGGCAGAGGATCCCCAAAGTGTGAAAAACTTGTTGCATCTTTCCCAAAAAGACGTGTGTACATTAATGAGGGGAAAAAATTTACTTTAGCAATTTTATCAAATGGCTGCACTATAACAAAGAGCGTAAAATTTAAGGGGGTCTGAATACTTACCGTACCCACTGTATGTAAAAACATGTTTTGCAACACTAGCCATAGTTTAAACGTGGTATTTGTAGATTGATTTGAAGATGTAGATTTGAAGAGATTGTGTATAATAATAATATGAAACAAATGAGTGATAGATTATGACATTTACATCACAAACTATCAGGAAGAGACATTTATTTGATGTGAATGGCTGTATAAGCCCCATCATAACTGGACTAAAGACAGGTCATTCAAGGGTAAGTAGTCTATCTGAAGTGCACATAAATGTAAGTATTAAGCTTGATATGTTGTTGTATATCCATAACTGCTGAAGTTCTGATGATGTGTGCTGCCCTCTCAGATTGTGCTTTTTCCGTCTGTTTATTATCCAGTATATAAATCTTCAGATCAGGGGTTTTTTTACAGAATGCCACACAGCAACTTTTCAGCACTACGCTGAGCAAAAATCAATCAAAATCATAAAAAATAAAGATCAGGTCACAATGACCACAGCATAACATAAGGGGTAATCTAAAAAGTTATTTATGTTATTTAATGGTCCAATGGAATCATAATAAGCAAAAACGACTGTAGATAAACATTTTTGATTGCTTTAGTGTGTTGAGCTTGCTTCCCCTGTGTCCTTTTCTTCATGCAATAGCAGCACAACTGAAAGGTTTGCTTGATTCTGTGGCCCTCTAGTGTACAGATGTGAATTTACATTTTCTTCAGCCTGGGGCATTTCATTTTTGGTATGAAAGGGGTTTTACATTTGCCAAAAAAATATTTTTTTTTAATTAAAAAGCCAAGCAAGCCAAGCACAAATGAGACAATGTAACACAAATGGGTAACACTTTACAATAAGGTGTCTTTAGTTCATGTATTAACTAACATGAACAAACAATGAACAGTACATTTATTACAGTATGTATTCATCTTTGTTAACATTAGTTCATAAAAATACAACTATTCATTGTTGGTTCAGTGCATTATCTAATGTGAACAAACACAACTTGTGATTTTAATAATGCATTAGTAAATGCTGAAATTAACATGAACTAAGATTAATAACTGCTCTAGAAGTATTGTTCATTATTTGTTTATGTTAACTAATATTTATAACTAATGTTAATTAATGAACCTTATTGTAAAGTGTTACCCAAAAATGTAACAGAATGCATTATTTTCCACAAAAGTATTTAATTTTCACAAAAGTAATGTAATTAGTTGCTGTTTTTAGGGAGCAACGCAATTTTATAATGCATTACTTTTAAAAGTAGGCTACATTTCTCCAACGCTGTTATTCATTAATTATTCACTCTTTAACAAATTATTTTCTCAATGTTAGTTAATTTTGGTTAATGTATTAACTGTATTAACTCCTAATGGAAACATTTTTGTGTTTTTCCGCATGGTATGGTGACAAATGACATTTGCATGGGACAACTACCTCTTTACTAAAAAAAGCAATGCATTCCAATACCTTCTGGTATCTGGTAGTGCGTAGTCACTGTCCCCAGACTGCTCTCGATGATGCAGGTGTAGTTAACGCCCTTAACTTCAGAGATATCTAGTCTACTGCCATCTGCTAACATGGCGGTTTGATTGGTTACTGTAACACCATCAACCATCCATGAAAACTGAGGAGTGTCCCACTGCGTCATGCCATGGTTATCTGCAACACACTCCAGCACACGTTCCATCGATGCCTTTAGAGGATAAACTGAAAAGAAAAGAAAAGGAAAAGTACGTAAGAAATGGAGATGCCATCCTGTTCAACTAGTTTTGCATAACTTACTGCCATTAAATTTTAACAGCTGTGCATGTTAAGAAAATATTCAAAAGAGCTATTGCACGGGTCATTTGTAAAACAACATTTGCATAGATAAAATGTAACCTAACTTACCTATCTTTCGCACTTCTATTGAGTCGTGCTTCTGGTATCCTTTACTGTCTGTAACGGTGATCTTGTAGAATGCAAAGTCTTCTTCTGCAACATCAGAGACCCGAAGAAGTGCATCTCCCTTCTCCAATGATATTCTGTTTCCATGTGCAAGTCTGATATTGTCCCTTCCTCGCTCGCGGTCCCACGTCACCATGTCGATCTTGTCATCTGGATCCTTCTCGAACATGGCTTCCAAAACAAGAGTTCGGCCGAGAGCAACATACAGAGGCCGTCCGGTTTTAAAACGGACCGATATTACTCCATGAAGATGCACAGGCACTGAGTTATTGAAAATAATTAGTATGTTATTAGTATCTTAACTAAAAGGTTGAGTGAGAATCCAGATAGGTATGACCAGGTTGAACAACTGACTGTTAACTATTTATTTTCTGTTCCTATTTGAAACAAAAAATGCATGTAAAATAGTGGTAATTAATAATTTTTTCCTAGAGTAGTTTAAGATAAAACTTAAACAGACTTAAAGTAAAAGCATGAAACACCTTATTTATTTTCTGTTCTAATATTTATAATTATATCAGAATGATTGTGGCCCTCTAGTGTACAGATGTGAATTTACATTTTCTACAGCCTGGGGCATTTTTGCTATGAAAGGGGTTTTACATTTGCCAAAAAAAGAACATTTTTTTATTAAAAAGCCAAGCAAGCCAAGCATAAACGAGACAAAGTAACACAAATGGGTAACACTTTACAATAAGGCGTCATTAGTTCATGTATTAACTAACATGAACAAACAATGAATAGTACATTTATTACAGTATGTATTAATCTTTGTTAACATTAGTTCATAAAAATACAACTATTTATTGTTGGATCAAATGAAATGTAAACAGACTTAAAGTAAAAGCATGAAACTCCTTATTTTTTTTCTGTTCTAATATTTTTTTTTTGTTTCTATTCACACGCCATATTGATAATAACTTTGTACCTAAATTGTCTATTACCTTAAAGTGTACATATTAGTAAGTAAAGTGTACATACTAAAACCTAAGGTACCAGCCCAGTGACAGCATTCCGAACCTTTGCTTCTGATTGAGAATGTTTTGTATAGATATAATTTCCTTCCGCTGCCCAGCAAAATGAAGAAATAGAAAACAGTGCTAAGACTCGTCTTTAGCTACATGGCAGGTCTAACTGCACAAGCAGCTTTTATAGTTGAACTAGTATATCTAAACAGTAGACTCACTCAGAGTAACTGTGGCACACAGAATCCAAACCAGCATGATGACCTGTCAAAGTAGACCTCGTTAGAAACTATTTCTGCATGCTTTCTTCTTTTGTGACATACGTTAATAAATGCCTTTAAGGTTTAAATAAACTATCTTACCTTGACTTTCGAAGCTTAAATCCAGTGTTTACTTACTGTCGTATCGCAAGTTCAGCACAGGTAAACGATAACCTGTGTCCAGCTTTTCACCTGCAATTAGCGTGACGTCATGTGTTCGTGATGACAAGTTCGGATCAAATTACCGAGTCTCGTTCAGCAAAATGAACAAATCTTTTTTCGAGTCATCTCGTTCATTTCGTTCCTTTTAGCAAAATATAATTAAAATGTTACCCGTTACCTCCCTAACACATCTACTGCTTACGCAAACGTTGATCACACAGTGCAGTTACTTATTAAAGATTTGTAGATTGTCTTTGTAAACTATACTTTTGAAACACTGACACTGTGTACACACTCTTGAATTGTTTTTATTGTTTATTTTTGTGGGAGAAAAGCTTTATAGCAAAGAGGATAACTATTCACAAATTAATTGAAACAATGAACATAAAAATAATTACAAATTAAAAGATACCAAAACCACAGAGCCTAATAACCTTGACAAATTAACTTAAAAATCACAATATATATAAACTGCACAACAAGCTTTAAAAAAATAAAAATAAATAACCTTTAAAATAAATAACACTTTTGTTCCAGAAAGGCTTTATAGCAAAGAGGATAACTATATAATATACTATAACAATACAAATGAATTAAAAACAACTTAAATATAAATAGGCAAAAATTGAAAGACCTTTTTAATTTATAAAAAAATTGCGTTTTAGATATTTTTGATAATTTAATTTACATTCGTATTTGACTGAGGTATTAAGCCGGTAAATGCCAAATTGTCACGTAACAAAAGAACGAACGACTCGAGAGATTAACTAATCGATTCTTTTTTCGGCTCATACTGCGCTGGTTAAGCTTATGGGGCTGTGACGTGATGAACGAACGACTCGAAAAACCCGAAGATTCAAGACCGGTGAATCAATAATTCCAATACAGAAACTATAAGATGTTGCGCAAATGCGCATGCGCGACTGAATCACTCCCATGAGACGACTCGTTCTTTCCGAGTCACATTAAAGATTCGTTCAAAATCAGCGTGTGTGCGTGCTGTGCTCTGACAGACCTCAGCCTAGGTGTGTTAATTAATAAGCTACATTAAGTAACGTTTTGTACATACGTCTGAGTGAAGCAGCGGACGTGTTTATTTCTACATTACTTTCTTTTCTACGTTAGCAACAAAGACATTATTTCGGTTTTGAGGTAGTGAGGTAAGGTGAGGCGAGTCGTCAAACAGGTAAATCAGGAAGTGAAACTAAGTTTCGTCATACCGCCGAAATCAAAGAAGGACACAACAATGAAAACCAAAAGAAGACTGCTTAGTAAGTGTATATAACAGCTCTAATTTCTCATTTAATTCGGTCTAATTAATTAAAACGATTGGTTGTTTTGTGCACGCAGTAACGTTAGGCTAATTGTAGCCTCTTGTTAATATGCACTCCTATATGAGACAGTGATTGATGTCAGTATCTCTTTTAATTTGACAGAATGCCTCTTATTATGATTTATATGCTTTAATATGTGATAGAATTACACATCTGGAAACTAATTAAATGTTTCGCTCAGGCCCTCCTGACTGACATGAACATACTGCTGCATCCTGTTTGGTTTTTCTCACTGACGAGTAAGTTATGCCTCCTCAACCTGTCAAGATGTGCTATATGACTCTGTAGAAGATACACAGCTGAATTGTACAGTCGAGTGTCAAAATTAGATAAAAGCAATAATGACTCATTTGTAGAGCACTTGAAAATAAATTTGAATATGACAATTTTACCTTAATAAACATATAGCATTTTTTAAAAGCATGATGTATGATGTGATAGAAAAAAATACATCTACAATCTAAGGCTATGAATTATTAATTGCATCCAAAATAAAAGTTTTTGTTTACATAATATGTGTATGTGCAGGTGTATTTTTTTTTGTTATGTAATAATAAATACGTAGACATTCATGAATATTTTTAAGAAAAATATGTTACGTTAATGTATAAAATATATTTAATATGTGATTGAATTTCTATGAATTTAAATATATACATGCAAATATGTGTAAATATTTTATAAATATATGCTGTATATGTCTAATAAATATCCACAGTACTCACACATATATTCTGTAAACAAAAACTGTTTTTTTAGGATGCGATTAATCATTTGATAGCACCACTACAAACCTAAAAAATACATCTTTAAGATGAAAAAGCAAACATCAAATCTACATGATGCACATGCACATAGAGGAAAATCAAAAGAATTAAGATAAATAATGACCAACACCTTACTGTGTTCAAAACACATGCCAAATGATAAATATAATAGTACATACATACAATACATTTTAAGGTCAAGTGCGTGTACATATTATTGAGTACTGCTGTACCTGTTTTGAAACATTCCTCTGTTTTGTTTGAAGCTCTATTTTAAGCTCTTTTATGCACCTCGTTTGCTTTCTCATGCCACACCCATGTGTTTTTCTCATTCAGATGCATTCACATTTGAATGTTCTTTCTCTGTGTTTGTATTATATGGTTTTAAAAGGGGTTTCAATTTACTGCGTAAGCCGCTGAGCAAATATAATGAAGAAAAGATACAGCATTTGAAAAGCGCTCGCTTTGATGTTTTTGTTAGTGTTATCTAATGCAAATACATTTTGAAATATGAAGAGAAGCGGCTTTCAATTTTTTCGCATGTGGCTCTCCATAGGTTTAACTTTGGTCGTTGTGTGTCTGGATCCTGTTCCAGTCCAGTTCGAGAAGACACTGGTGTCAGTGGCCACAGGGAAAGATGCCGTCTTCACAGTACAGACGGTGTCTGATGTGTCCCTCATCAGGTGGACAGATAGCTCAGCGACTACGCTGGCTATGTGGGCGAACGGGCGCCCTATCGTAGTGTCCGTCCCGCAGTATCTGGACAGGATCTCCCTTACCGCCACTCAGCTTAAAATCACCAGCTGCCAGCTCCGCGATTCTGGAAACTACAGCGTCTCGGTCGAACCCTCATCTGCCACGGGACTCGGTGTGAACACCCGTTCAGTGCAGCTCAAGGTGTTTGGTATGATGCTGCATATACTGTATGGCAAGAACAGCACAAAACGGATGAGAGCTTTCAATTTGATCCAAACATAAAAGTCATGAAACAAAATCTATACCAGGGTTAAGGTCATTGAAATACAATTACAATTTGTACAGTTTGTTTTAGTAATTTTGTTGCGTTTTAAGCAGTAAGACAATCGACTGACTTCCATTGAAAAACAAGGTTTGATAACGGACGTGTAGTCTGCTCACGCTGTCTTTGTTTTCATCTTCAGATTCAGTGAACGGAGTGAGTTTGTCTCTGCCCTCTCTGCCGCTGGAAGGAGGGAATGTGTCTTTGAGTTGCAGCTGGTCCGTGGGATCAGAGGTCAGTGTGGTTTGGGGTAAAGGAGGCGCTGTTCTGTCCTCTGACAGCCGCATTACCATCAGCGCTGGATCTCTGCTCATCAAACAGGCCAGGAGAGATGATGCAGGAGAATACACATGCACCGTCAGCAACGCCGTGAGTGCACAAACTGCCAAAGCCACCCTCAGCATCTACTGTGAGTCAATAACAATTCATGCCATGTCACTGCTGCAGAAACACCTTCTGGCAGATTTTAGTTCTTATTTTCAAACTGTTATGTTTACACAAACTATATTTTAAAATACTTGAATTAAATAATTATAAAACATTATTCCCGAAGTTTCAAGAGAGGAATATTTGTACACTTTCTCACTCTTTATGACCAACAAATTTTAGCCAGTAAAATAGTTGAACAAATTATTGAAAAAAACCCCCACTTTTTTATTTATTTATTTATTAGTTTGTTTGTTCCCTCATATTCCACTAAAATTCTCTAGGTCAGGTTTATAATAGTAAACTGAAATAAAAAAAAAAGTCAAAATATCTTCCTTGCTTTAAAAAAATAAACAGAAAAAACTCCCTCTCTTTATTAAATTATAGACATTAAAAATATAGGAAAATTATATAAAACAAAAAAATCACAAAAATACGAAGCTAAAAATAAAAACAGCAAATAAAATATAAAAATTATTATAATACTTCAATTATACTACAATATCAGGTTTTCCATGACTGTGGAAAACATAAAAAGACTATAAAAAAAATTAAGAAATAACACTTATAAATATAATATAGTCAATATGTATAATTATATTATATTTATATAAGTTAATTTATATAAAGTTTAATTTAAATTAAAGTTAATTTGTGCTGTTTAAACTTACTGTACTGCTTTTTTCAGCTTATTTTAGGCATTTTAAGTTATTAATAAGCTCATTTGGAAACACATTGAGTTTAATTTCATTAATAAAATCTCGAGTTTATATTCTTTGCACGTCAACCTTGTGTAAACAATCCTTGCTGTTGGTCAAATTAAAGCATGTTTTATGATGGCAGCATGTGTTCAGAGACACATGACATGATGAATGACTAAAGAACGTGTAATGTTCTGGTTTGCTGGACAAACATAACAATAACATGCAAGACATATTTTGGATTAATTTCTACTCCACTAGTGACTAATTGCAATCTGTTTGAGGGACATGACAACACTGGCTCAACCGTAAGTCCAGCCAGTGGCAGATGGAGGAAAGCAAAGAGTGTTTGTGCGATTCTGTTTGGTGATTTAGTTTTATTGTTTTGAGTGTTTTGTTATGAACTCAAGTGATTCATAATGTGAAGCAATTTTTGCGCTTATGTCAGACTTAATCATGCATTGGAAGTAATCAGATCTTTTCATTGGCTTCCAACAAGTTTCAGATAAAAGGAAAATAATGATCTGAAATGAAGCACAAGTATTTAATTGCTGGATTATCAAAAATAGACATTAAATACATGGTAAAACAGAAAGCGTAATACAGAATACTTAAATCTCTAAATATTACACTTTTTTTACTACTACTACTACTTTATGATTATTGCATTTTATTCTTAATATTATTATTCATAATAATTAATATTTCTGTGAAGCTTCTTTGAAACAGTATGTATTGTTAAATACACTACATATAAACTTGAACTGAATTACTTTTTTATACGTTATATAGTAAATCCCACATAGCTAGTATTATTTTATTAAATTTGTATGTAAATAATAATTAGAATATATACAATTATGGTGATATATATAATTAATCATACAATGATAAAGATTAAAAATGGCTGGACATTATGGCTAAATTACAATTATAATAACTTTATTATTACTATTTTATTATCAATTTGTGCTGTCAAATGATTAATCATAATCATCAATACACACGAAAAGTTTTTTTTCGTGTGTATTGTGTATATTTATTATGCATATATAAATATACATATATTCAGCATATATTTGGAAAATGTATTTATGTATACATGTTTATATTCATTCATTCATCTAAATATATTTAATATATATAAACGTAACATATTTTTCATAAATGTATTCATGCATGTGTTTGTATTTATATATACATAATAAATATACACAGTACACACACACATTATGCACACAAAAACTTTTATTTTGGAAGCGGTTAATAATTCAACAGCACTAATAATAATATTTCTTCCTGTCTTTTGGTTATACTGACCAACTTTACAGTGTGACAGTCCGGCACACCTTTTAAAGTTCCTGTAAATTCATGTCATTAAGCATTTTTATTAATTCTAATAATTCTATTGGTTCCTCAGATGGCCCAGACACCCCACAGTTAACTAAGACCTCAAGCGAGTGTGTTGGTGGTGGAGATGCTACGGTCGGACAGACGGTTCGTATCACCTGTACGTCTGCCTCTCTACCTCCTGCCTCCTTCTCATGGGAACTAAACAACCAGCCGGTGACCACCGGCCAATCAGGGACTGGCGTGCTGAGTGTGCAGATCTTCTCCACCAATCAGAGTGGTCGTTACGCCTGCATCGCCCGGAATGACGTCACAGGAGGGACATCGAAGCAGCAGATAGACCTGGCCGTTGTGGGTGAGTTAATGGCTCTCTGTTGCAATTCAGTGACAGATGCGTCTGTCAGTTCATTCTTTGGCCTGACATTAATTTTCTTGACCGGAGAGGGAGTAATCAAGCACAGGATTGATAAATTCATGTGTCACCTCTCTAGAAGGAGTCATAATTTTCATCCGCCTACAATGATTTTTCCTTTGCAGGATACTTTCTTCTATTTGCCGGCTCCATTATTGATGTTTCTGTGATGTGTTTTTTCTTTGCCCTTTATGCACTGGCTCCATTTCTGTCTGCTGTTGTTAGCAGTGCTTGTTAATCTGATTCTTCAAATGTAAAACATAAAAATCATGTTTACAGGTACGTGTCTGAGCGGAGGCGCAGTAGCAGGGATTGTCGTTGCCTGTGTTGTTGCACTCATCATAATTATCGTTGTAATTATTTTGCTTCTGAGACAAAGAAATGGTACGTCCCTCTTAAATGTTTCTGTTTATTGTTTTGTTTTATGATGCTAAGAGGTCTAACATGATTATATGCTCCTGTTTTAAGTTGATCGGAGACTCAGAAATAATGTTGGACTTCAGAAGACAAACCAGAATGAAGGAATGACAGTAAGATGGCGCCACCTTCTATTATTCTGTTCTGTTTAATGAGTAACGCCTCTTAGAGATGGAAAATAAATTAATAACATGTTAATATTTTGCGTCAAGTGCAAGTGATTTACATGTTAAGTCATGTAAAAGACGCAAAT
This sequence comes from Enteromius fasciolatus, assembly GCA_032361145.1. NCBI lineage: Eukaryota > Metazoa > Chordata > Actinopteri > Cypriniformes > Cyprinidae > Enteromius > Enteromius fasciolatus. The sequence goes on along the minus strand of JAUMHR010000070.1, from coordinate 19,712,501 downwards.
TGCAAAGACGCGATTACACATCCTGCATTGCGAGTTGAACATCTGTATAAAACAATTATATA
>JAUMHR010000070.1:19679861-19698648 GCA_032361145.1 Enteromius fasciolatus | reverse complement strand
CGCTAGAATAATTAATTTTATTTTAAGTTTAACCAGTAGGTGCAGCAGGCCCCTACTGACCCATATGAATGGGCTGAAAACGGCCCATTCAAATCGCGTGATAACATCCGAATCGGCTGTTGGATCTAAAGGAATGAATGGAGCTAAGCTAAGCGCTAACATAGCGCTGCATGCTAGAGTGATTAAGTGCACTCACTAAGACGGGAGAGATATGTATCAACTCGTCTAAGTTAAGGGAAGAACATAGTGGAATATGAACAGTGATGCTTTACGTTAAATTTCAAAGAATAGCAGAGTTCATACCACAACTACACAAAAAAACGATATAGCATGTCAAAACTGCAATGCAGGGTTATATTATAATAAAACAGTAGCGTTCTTTAGTGCGGATGCTGTATTTTTGTCCTAAAATAAGAAACAATAGCAGATTCAGTACGACAAGCAACAGCGCATTATAACAATATTAATATACTCACTTTCAGAATTATATTTTCCAGTAGATAAACGACAGAAATGCTAACAACCAATCAGAATCCATCTTGCTTTAATAAAGCGAGCGAACATTTGAACTATAGCGTGCTTAAAAGAAACGTTTTTTTAACAAATATTTGCTAATATAGATATTGTTATTGTTCTTGTCGTGAACACACACTCAAGTAACTCAAAGTAATAGACGATGTGTTGTGCAAAGCGCTTATTTAAATCAGCAGGCCAATTTTGCTAAATTTAAGCTTTAGCAAACATCACTAAAAATACCAACATGCCTAATGACACGGTGGTCGCTCCGTGTTGGTGATGTCCTGATCTTGATGAGATGGTTTTGCTGATGATCAATCAGAAGTCCACGCAATGTTCAGGTAAATGGCATTCATCCGTGTTTGGATAAACACTGTCCTGCGCGCTCACAGACTCTCACCGCAGCAGATTTCCGGGTAATTACAGGGCGAGATGCAGAACAGGGCAGTCTAATTATCACGTAGATTCATCCTTCAGCAAGCGGGACAGACCGTATCTGCTGAAATGTCAGAGGAGGCGGTGCTGATTGTCACAGTCTCTGATTAAACGGAAGGCAGCGATTCATTGTGACATGATGAGTCTGTCACATTTAACTTCCTCTCACCTTCACCTTCGTTTCTGAAGAGGCTCTTGGTGGCTTTTGCTTGTCAGCGTGACATGAAGAGCATCTGCCGGGTGCCTCGTCACAGATTCATAAACCCTTAGAGAAGTTCTGTGGGTTTTTGCAGGCTTGGTTCATCCTGTAATGAGAATTTTGACATTTCAAACCGGTGTGAATTTTTTTTCTTATTTCTGGAGAACATAAGAGGTAGAAATTTTGAAGACATCTTCTTTCTAGTGCAATGAAAACCTAGGCGTAGTCGACTATAGCTGTCAAAAAGGCTAGTTTAGCAAATAAACCAAAATTTGTATAAAAACAAATAGCCTAACCGTAATTTTATGAAGCTGCGAGAATAATCTTTGTGCACAAAGAAAACAAAAATAACGATTTCATTCAACAGTTTTTATATTCCGAAGATGAACAAAGGTCGACTAATTAGTGAAAGAATTTTAATTTTTGGGTGAACCATCCATTAACCAACAGCATTACCAAAGAGCATTATATTTGTTACAGAATTTATTAATCTTTGTAAACCTTAGTTATGAAAATACAACAGTTCAGTGTTAGTTCATGTTAGCTTCATTGAATAATATTAACAGATGCAACGTTAATAATGTATTAGTACAAATAAGTAAATTAGTAAAAATATGATGAATAAATGGTTTAGTAATATTTTCATAGTTAGATTTATTATAAAGTAGTAACAAAATTGCTAAAAAAAAAAATAAACATGAAACATAAAAACTAATAATAAAAATATAAAAAATACTAAAATAGTAGCAGTAATATTTTTAAATACATGTAATAAATTTATTTTGAAGGTTGATATTTTTAGCAATTTGTTTACAGCTTTTCAGTAATCTAAAGTAGTGGCAAAAATAAAATATTAATAATCACTAAAATAGTAAATGGGTTTGTTATTAAACATTTTGATTTATAATATAATTTAATATGTTTCCAGTTATTGTTTTAATTAAGAACAACACCTTTCAATAAGTGCACAAATAAATGAGTGAATGAATGATTTTAATTGAATATGAACTTAAATTAAGGCTTGTTCCTCGTGTCAGGCTATCTTATAAGATGAATGTGGAGCATGAGTCATATGAGCCAGTTCTATGGTTCATTTATGGTGTTGATTCTCCACAGCTTCAGTCCTCATTTACTTTCACAGAGTGTAAACATTCGGCCTAACTTCGGGTTTTAGACGGAAGAACAAACGTTATATGTGTCGGGAATAACATTAAGGTGAGTAAATGATGACTTGTCAAACTCTTTCTTGAACTTGTGCATGAATTTGCCTTTGCCTTCTGTCAGGCTTTTAACCCATAATCTTCTGGAGGTCTGAAAAAAAATGCTTAGTTCTAAACGTGCCTGTAAACACATTTATCTGAAACAACATCCATTTAGAAGTGAAAGTCAGATTTATTGAAAGTGTGAAATGTTTCATTGTACAGTATTGCATAACCTCGTATTGCCCTTTGTTGTACAATCTTGAGTTTAGCAAAAGAGGAAATGTGAAGCAATGGAGCGTCCCATCAACGCTTTCTGCCTATAGAGATTTTGCCTATAATAATTGCCTACAGTAATACAGCATTGTTATCATAGATTATCAAATAAATTAAACCGTGTCTGTAATATTAAACCTTGATGTATCATATAGACACTTATTTTAAAATTAAAAAAACACCCCCCAAAAAACTTTAGTAATCGCATAACAAAAGAGAACTGATTCTTGTGAAATAAATACTGTCTAGAAGTGAAATATATTTATATATAGAAATTATTACTATTTTTGTGTGTGCATATGTGTATGTAGCCTATATATTATTTGTGTGTGTGTGTAAACGTGTGAAATATATGCAGCTGAACTAATTTTTAGCTGTTTTGAGTAAAATATTATGCATGTAAATGTGAGCAATACTAATATACAGTAAATTATTATAATAAATATCTGTATGTTTGTTTAATGATTATACTTGAAGTAAAACAGGAAGTAAGTATTTTTTCCTTTCCTGTTATGACATTATTAGTGTGTGTGTCACAATGACCTCATTATAAGAAGCATTATGTGTGAGAGAACATTGTCACTTCTCAGCCTGTGATTGTGGACTGACTTACTTAAGGTATGAAATCATTCTTGTTTGTTTTGTTCATGACTGTAGTATGTCAATCCTCACCCGTTGGTACATGTTGCTTTGGGAGTTTATTTAACTGAAATAATTTTATAAGGCTAGCACAAGTTTTTTTTTTAACTCATATCTAGAGTAAGAGTTCACTTTGGTTATAAAAAAAAAAAAAAAAAAAAAAAAAAAAAAGCCCCTAGTACCTGACAGATCATAAAAACCACTATGAACTTTCAGATTAAAGTGATCCAGTTAGATTTATATTTAAATTAATAATCATTTTATAATGATTTTGTTGGGGAGTGCGTCTTCAAAATAATATTTTTTCTGAATGCAAACCATCCTTTAATTTCTTTAATAAAGTGTTCTGCTGAATCATTTATAAGAAATTATGTGTTTCCTGTGCTGCGTTACCTAGTTAGAATTTGACCCCTCACCCAGACACACTGCATTCTGAATATGTGTCATACTGAATGTGTGTGGTTTTGTCAGACTCATATATTTTTATTGGCATTGATATATGACCTAATTAAAACATTTTGTTGGTCACATTTACAGTAAAAGAAAAATGTGATTCTTCAAAAACGGTATTTTACCGCAATCTAGATTAATCTTATAAAACATTATCTCCTGCAAACTAGTGCAACATGTGTTGTCACTTGTCAGTCAGCTCTCAAATTGCAACTGTACACTAATTTATGTAAGAATGCAATTTTGTGCATTTTAATAGAAAATATAAATCGTCACACAATCCCGTAAAAGCTTTGTTCGTCCTCGGAACTCAATTTATGAAATTTAGGATGAAAACCGGGAGGCTAGTGACTGTCAAACAATTACGACTGTCAAGATGCAGAAAGGTATGAAAGACATTGTCTGAATGCTCCATCCACCATCAGTGGTTCAACCGTAATATTATGAAGCTACAAGAAAACAAAAATAAGGAGTTTATTTAACGATTCGGCACTGTGAAGTCTCTGTAGCACCATTTTGCACATCATCTGGTGGATGCTATTAACGTACGCAGTTCTGTGTTAGATGCGATGGAAAGATACGTCTTTTACGTGTATTTGCATTTGATTTGTACAAACAGCGTATCTTTCCATTGCATTTAACACAGAACGAGCGTCCTCCATATGATGTACAAAATAGCGCTGCGGAGACTTCACAGTGCCGAATCGTTCAATAAATTCATTATTTTTGTTTTCTGCTCTGTACAAAAAGTATTCTCATATAGTTGATTCTTAATATTACGGTTGAAGCACTAGCAGATGGGGCATTCAGGCAATGTCTTTCATACTTTTCTGTAGCTTGGCGGTGGTAATTACTAGGCAGTGAATGGGATAGTCACAAGCCTCCTGGTTTTCATCCAAAATATCCTAAATTGCTTTCCAAGGCTGAACAAAGCTTTTACGGGTGGGAGTAAGTGATTAATGACTAAATTTTCATTTTGGGGTGGAGTAACCCTTTAAAAGGATCTTTATAACAGTTACGCACAATACAAATGCTCAGGTGTAGTGTTCCTTTCACATTATCTTGAATTACAACTTTTTCTTTTACAGGTTTGCATCATCTACGCTGACGATGGCGTGGACGGTAGCTCTGAGTAACCTGGTGTTGGGGGTCTACGGATTCACGCTGATCACAGGCCTTCCCGCCAACATCTTGGCTTTCTACACCTTCTTGCAGAAGATCCGTCAGCGCTCCACCCCTATGGACGTGCTGTTGCTCAGTTTAACCATCTCTGACTTGATCTTCCTCTTTTTCCTGCCTTTCCGCATGGTGGAGGCGGCCAACATGAAATGGACGCTGCCTTACTTCCTCTGCCCGCTGTCAGGATTCATCTTCTACTCCACCATCTACAACAGCACCTTCCACCTGACGGCCATCAGCGTGGAGCGCTACCTAGGTGTAGCCTTCCCCATTAAATACAAGCTCAAACGCAACTCTCGAAATGCAGTGATAGCCAGCGTCATATTCTGGGTGTTTTCAATGGCGCACTGCAGCATCGTCTACATCATGCAATACCACGATCATTCAAACCCCAACTTCACCGATCCATCCAAACGTAACACCTGCTATGAAGAATTCAGCACCGAACAGCTCAAGATCCTTCTTCCGGTTCGCCTGGAGCTTTTCACGGTGCTCTTCGTCACACCCTTCCTCATCTGCTGCTTCTGCTACATCAAATTTATCCACATCCTCTCCAATCTGCCCAACATCAACGCCAAGAAGCGGTATAGAGCCATCGGGATGGCGCTGGGCACGCTTCTGGTCTTCATCATCTGCTTCACGCCTTATAACATCTCACACGTGGTTGGATATGTAGGCAACTACAGCCCTGACTGGCGAGTGTATGCCCTGCTCACCAGCACGTTTAACGCTTGCCTCGATCCGTTCATATTCTACTTCTCTTCTTCAGCGCTCAGAGGAACTTTCAATAACGTCTTCCAGGAAGTGTCGAGGCGGCTTCTCACGCCTTGCTGCCGCTCGGCTTTTTATTGTCCTCTGTTTAGCTGTTCGAGTACAGAGGAGAAAACTCAGAGCACGACCGACAGCTCTCTTTAGCATCACAAGCCGGGAGTTTGATTCGATCGACATGTGAAACGTGACTCAATCTAGAAGAGCACCATATGGGCCAGTATTTTTCGGTGTATTCCTCAGACTGATATACATAATTCTGATGCGCAGCTTTAATGCACTTTTATTTTTCACCACTATTATTATACAGGTTGCAGTATTTTTCCCATAGGGATTTAAAAGCACTATAAGCCGTGTCAAACCAACCAGCTATGAGGGTGATATCAAACTTTAATTTGAAACAAAATATTTAGACAGAAAGACAAAGTTACAAGGTACAAGAACTTACATGAAGCATTGTGAATCAGGTCTGTCACGCAAATACATTTGATACATGTAAATATATAGAGATATGTACAGGTAGATAAATATTTGTGTATTTATGCATAATCATTATTTACTATTTTGATAGAATAGTAAGTCTTCATTATGTCATAATGGCAGTGTTTCATGGAACTTTCCGTTCCTTGCAAGTTATTTTATTGATAGTTGCGCGCTGATTGGTGAAATTTTCAGTACAGCATCATGGGTACTATAGTTTTTTGCTACCAATTCAGCTGTTAAACAGATATTTGAAAAAATGAGTAAATGGATGGCTTCATCAAAAGCATATACAACACAGTCTCATGACCAATTCGTACAAGGTCCCAAATTCGTGCTAATTCGATTTTGTACGATTTGTCTAAAACCCAGTGACGGGTAGGTTTAGCTGCGGGGTTAGGTTTAGATCATTCGTTCAAATTCATACGAATTGGCTATTCGTAAAATACGTACATTTTAGAAGAAATCGTATGAGTGATGTTTCACAAATTTGTACGAATTAGCCACCTCATAAAATATGTATGAATTGGCGTGAGATCAGGTTAGCATATAACATCGATTAACAACCTTGAATATCACAGTAGTTGTGTCTTTAAAAGTAATCCTTCAAAATCAGTTTTTGTATGGAGAAAATGAATGGGTTTTTACTTCTGGAACCCAACTATTGTATGCTATAACTTATAATATTACTTTTGCATCTATTGGGGTTCAACATGTCCTCAACTTAGACTTTCTGGTAAAGCTAGTTGACCTTGCTTGTCTTCCTGGTGAAGCAGCCTAAAGCGGGCATGTCTTATATTGATCCTAATGGGAAATGCTCAAGCAGGTTTATTGAGTGTTTTCTGTCAGGATCAGTATCATTATCAGGTAAATGCACCTTCGGGGAGCTTATGTTGTGTTGAACTGGGCATTCAATGTGAAGGGTGTCATTTGTGTAGCAGTGGTGGCAAAAAATAAAATAAAATGATAATTTCAACAGTATTGGTTGATCTAATGTTATTTCCTGCCCATTTGGGCCAAAAAATAAATTTAGATGAATTGTATTAACCTTTCTTCTGACATACTGTATCATTTAAGTACTTCTGCTAATACATCGCACTATTTTTTTACCCTTTATTTGCATTCAATGTGTTCTTTTATTGTTAAGTTTATATTATAGTTTATGATGTAAATATGCAATCGTCGAATTGTTGTTCATTTTATGCAATAGCAGATAAGATAAGCTTATTTGGATGTGCAGTTTCAGGCACTTTTTTTTCACGGTTAAAAAATGGCTTGTTTCTACTAAATAAAAATTTGCAAAAACGTAATATGAATTTTTTTTTTATTGCGCAAATATACTGCTTAAGCATTGAGTGTTCTGTATTCATGTAGCTCATTTTGTGTTGTATTTGAGCAATCTTAGCCAGATTCTGACAGACTGAAACCATCCAAATCCTGCCCGCCAAAGATATTTAAGCAAACCTCAACATGACTGACAGCGCCTCAAAGTCCTGTAATCGACTAAACAGTAATATTACATCAATTCTCCATGATCTTCAATAAGCTCTTCAGCCAAAAGCGCTGTTTATAAACCGATTCTAAATCTTCTAACATGGCTGAGCCATTTTGTTTAAACATGCATACGAAGTCTGAGCAGATGTACTAACTCTGAAAGTATTTAAATAAAGTTTGTTTTAAAAATCCATGCATGCAATGTTTACATCGTTCCAGAGCAGTCCCAGTATTGTTAGACAAGCATACGCGTGACCTTAAATCATGCTAAGCCTTCAGCAATATTTATGTCCCTCTCCCTTGCTAGAAAATAAATGATGGACTACAAAATCATGCATCTTAATCTATAAATACAAAAGACACTGTCACCTGGCCGCTCGATGTACAGTATATGTCATTGTCAGCGGATGTATATTAGGCCTGTTCACAAGATTCAGTAGGCTTTAGTGGGCCTGCGTCATTATGAAACATTCCTCGTCTCTCTCTGATGACGACAATTGTTTTCTTAATACGTGATTAACTTGATCTGTGCTGCACTGTGAAATTATCATCCATCTCTCTCGGTTTTTTGGCATGCATTTGATAGGCGAAGCACGTTTCCTATTGCACAGACACGAGGGAATGGAAGAGAGAGGGGGCGACAAGGAGCTGCTCGGAAAAAGTTGGTCACAATTCATTTTCAATGAGAGGGCCGAGGGGATGGAGAGCAGACACAGTCCCATGAAACCGACCAAAATGTGGAGTACGTATGTGACGTGTGGAGACGACGGCCTGTGTCGCTTCAGAGTTTACAAAGGTACGTTTACAAAAGAAATCCTTAGGTCTTTGACTTTTTAATACCATACAGACATTTATTTTTAGCAATGCATCTGTTTCAGGGTCTTTTGAGATTTTAATATTTTATCACTGGACAATTAGTGGGGAACTCAGATAATACGAGAGAAAACATTTATGTGTCTGATCAAATGTTTTTGATGACTTTATTACTTTTTTAGGGATGGATGATAATGATGGGTCTGTGATTTCTCTGTGATTTGACCAGCTGAGATGAGCTGTTAGTTTTAAAACCTCAGTTTTGCTCAATTTGTCCCAGTAAAGCTAATAATAAATTAAGGAACTGATGAGTTTTTTCTGATACAACTACAGATAAATCAGTCATTGCACAATTGATTTTTTTGGCTATGAAACAGGATTCAAATCATGAGTAATGAAGTTTATTGCATGTCATTGTGAAAGGGATGAATTTCCTACTTTGGTGCTGAACGGCAGGGGTTTTCCATTATTTTAGTTCATGAATGAAGAACACGCCTTACATTCAACCTGGAAAGTCAAGATTTCCAAATTCTGACACAGAAAAGTGCAACTGAGTTTGCAGAAAATGCTGATTCAGCCAAGATGTCAAAGCATGACATCATGCCGACAGAGACGACATAGGCCGTGATAGATGTTCACTTTCAAGCAAATATAATGCACCAATCCATCAAAGCCGGTGATAATAAAAGCAGTTTAGCAAACGTTTGCAGAGGAGTGTTAAACACTGTAAATGATCCTCCGGTGGTAATCGTACACCTGTAGAATAAATGCTTGCATTTAAAGGCATCGTTTGTCCACCAGAGTTTGGTTGCTAGGAAATGTCTTTGTTGACAATCGGACATCTGCAAAGTGAATGCCACCTGTATTGGTGATATGAAGCAACATATATTGAGAAACAGGCTGTATACATACAAATCTCCAAACGGAGAGAAAATCCGCTTTTGGTTCCCCCAAAAATTGCAGTGAACAGTTCTTAAAATAACCTTTTTTATATTTTAATAATCTTTTAGATTATTTATTAAAGTTATTAAAGATTATTTGTTGGTATTGAAGGCTCCATGAAGGTGCTTTAAAATAATAAAAAATCCTTTAGATTATTCAAAAAATATAAAAACTTCTAGGAACTTTTAGCTGAATGGTTCTTTGAGGAATCAAAAATAAAAAAGGGTTTTCTAGAAAAGTAAAAACAATTGTCTTTTCAGAAAAAAAGTCATCAAAATTAAGTCCGTTTTTGTTTAGAACAAGCAAAATAATCTCATTTCATTTTTATTTTGCTTAATTTGTTTCTCACATTACTCACTTAATTTTGACATAATATATTTTGACAATAACAAAAATTTCCTTTTTGATTTTATTTATTTATTTTTGATAATGTTGGCTAAAAACCAGACAAAAATATCTAAGCTAGAAAATTATTTTTTTGCAGTGAACCTTTATTTAAAACAATCTTTTTTCCAACTATAATGATTGGAAAAATACTAACCAATTAGGAACCCTTATTGCCATTCCAACTTTCAAGCATTGGATCCAAAACATTGCACTCTGGATGAAATACAGCCATATTCCCAACCTTAACCCTTTATTTAAATTCGCTTTCAGTTCGAGGGAAGTTTTGGGATTGTAAATGCAGTCACATGATTTCGCTTTGAGAGGTTATTGCCTTGATGCCGAGGAGAGACCCGACTGATTCATCGGCCTTCCAGTCACACTCACACATGCAAGCGCACACACATCTTCTTTAAACACATCTCCCACACACCCTGAAGGAGTATAAATCCCGATAAGACGGCATAGACTTGCTCACATGTACACATACAGCACCAGAGACTGCGTGAGGAACACACCAGGTTGGATCCAGTCCACATTTATTAATTTTCCCTTATCTGTGTTCAATATTGAAAACGGAAAGCAAACAGTTGATGCGGAAGTTGCCAGCAGATAGACCCTAGTCTCTATTGAAAAACAAGAGAGAGTCAATACAGAAGCACAGCCGGCAGGTCCAATGTGCTTTGCGGTGAGTTCGATATCCTTTTTTGTATTAACATTAGAGAAGATGGTTTTAATGCGTGCTAGAGTTGTAAAAGAGTTCCCTTATTGCGTTATTGCAACTTTTTGATGCTTGCATAACTCAGTTTTTCCTTCTTCGTGAAGCATTTAAATACTTCCTTTAGACTTATTCCTGTAATAACAATAATTCCTGTTCAATTTAAACTAAGTAAAACACGTTGAACGGAGCAACAGTTCAACACTTTTAAATCATCATATTCACCATAATATTTATGCAAGGAGCTGGGGATGTGTTTATCTTTGGCAGAGTTTTCTGTGGGTGCAGATTCCAGGCCTGGTCATCATATACGATAGTTTTATAGAGTCTAGTTATTGTTTTACAGTTTGTATGCTATCACAGTGAGCTCTGTTTGATCTAAGTCAGGGGTGTCCGATCTTGCTCCTATAGGTCCACTGCAATCCTTAATAAACATACCTGAACCTGCTAGCTAAGGTCAAGTCAAATTAATTTATATAGTGCTTTTCGTATTATGCCCCGTGTCAAAGCATCTTTACAGAAAGTAGTAGTGTGATGTCTATAATTCACACAAGTTTTAAGGTTGGGTCATATGACAGTATAAAAGTGACCCTCCAGAGTTTAGAGCTGTATTGTATTTATAGCGCTGTCTCGCACATATCTGTGCTGCATTGGTTGGAAAACACTTCTGAGCAGTCAAAGCCAAATAAGTCGTTTCAAGTGATAGTTGTGATAGTTACATATTAGTTTGTTTCCTTCCGTTAAGAGATTTAAATGCTGGTTGTTGTGTTCTATTTAGAAATGTAAACATTTGTCACATTTCTTTGTTTTTCTAGAAAGATTTTAAATATCGGTCATTTTAGTCCTGTTGAGAGATTAAAACATTGGTTTTCGTTTCATCATTGAAATATTGTCAGTTTGTTTTTGTTTGTTTGTTTCATTTAGGTATGTATATATTCGTCAGATTTGTTTAAGATATTTAAATATTGGTCAGTTTTGTTATTTGAGTAGATTAAAAAAAACTGGTCAATTTTGATTCATTAAGAGATTTAAATATTGGTTGTTTTGTTATTTTAAGACACAAATATTGGTTCTATTTTGACATAGAATATTATTTGGTTTTATTTCATTAAATGTTTACATTTTGATGATTTCGTTCTGTTAAAACACTTAAGTATTGTTTGGACTGTTGTTCTGTTTAAAGATTTAAATATTGGTACGTTTTGGTTTATTTTTAATTAGATTTAATATTATTGAATTAGATTTAATATTATTTGGTTTTGTTCTATTTAGATATTTAAATATTGGTTGTTTATTATTATTGTTTATTATTTTTAAATCAAGAATAAGCGTTTCTCAAAAAGTATTGATGAAAATCAGATTTTGTATTTTAAGGGATTTAGTCTATGGTTGCTTTTTAGAAAATCCTTTTAGACAGAGTATTGAAGATATGATTGGACATCTGAAGTACAAACTAGCCAGTTATCAAAGAGTCTAATGAGTTTAACCTTTTCCAAATTTAATCAGAAGTAATAATCAGAGAATGTTTTCAATTCTAATAGTTAATGACTAAGAATTTTTAGGATTACTAGAAATATCCAGACAAGTGTGTTGGGAAGTCTGGTCTTCTACGCTCTTAAAAATAAAGGTGCTTCAAAAGATTCTTCACAGCGATGCCATAGAAGAACCATTTTTTGGTTTCATAGAATAATTCAGTCTCTTCAACTTTACATAGTCTTAAGAATCTCCTTTCACAACAAAGCACCATTCGTGAAACGTGAAAGGTTCTTTATGGAACCGCTTAGACAAAAGCACCACTATTTTTAAGAGTGTGGAAGCAAAACTGGACACCCTTCATCTATATTACTGACATGTCTTCCATGATTTATCAAATTTCCAGGACTGAAACGTCCAGCTCTCCTGAGGCCTGTAGACTGTATGGAACACAGCAACCATGCAAGAGTGTGATTATTATCTGTGCCTGATCGTCTACACCATCACCTTCATCACCGGCTTCCCAGCCAACGTCTTGGCCTTCTACACACTCAGCCGCAAGGTCTGGAGGAAGCCGGCACCCATCGACATCCTCCTCCTCAACCTGACCATCTCAGACTTGCTCTTCCTCATCTTCCTCCCCTTTAAGATGCAAGAAGTGGCCAATAACATGGAGTGGAATATCCATTACTTTCTCTGTCCGCTGTCTGGATTTGTCTTCTACGTGACCATCTACAACAGCACCTTTTTCTTGACGGCGGTGAGCGTGGAGCGCTACCTCGGCGTGGCATTTCCAATCCAGCACTCTCTGTGGAGAAGACCCATCTACGCCGTCTTCGCCAGCATCTTCATTTGGGTGTTATCAGTCCTCCATCTCAGCATCGTCTACATCATGCCCTACTACAACCCATCCGGGATGGTCCCGCCACCCAGGAACGTCTGCTACGAGAAATTCACTGACGATCAACTGGAGATCCTCTTACCCGTACGCTTGGAGTTATGCATTGTCCTCTTCTGTGTTCCTTTACTTATTTGCAGCTTCTGCTATATAAACTTCATCCGCATCCTATCGAGGCTGCCAAACATCTGCCGGCGGAGAAGGATGAGGGCGATTGGATTGGCTTTGGGGACACTATTGGTGTTTGTGCTCTGTTTTGGACCCTACAACGTCTCCCATGTGGTCGGCTTCATAACCAAGTTAAGCCCTGCTTGGAGAGACAAAGCTCTTCTTCTCAGCACGTTTAATGCTTGTTTGGACCCGATAATTTTTTACTTCACCTCGGCGGCTGTTAGAAACACAATTGGGTCGATGATGAGGGCCATTTGGGGTAGATGTTGGTGCCCGCAAATCCTATGGAGCTCTAGGAAAGAGCCTACTGAAACTCAGAAAAACAATCCCCCAAAGCCACAGGAGATCTCTGATGCACTATGACCAATGGTTTTTCATTTAGGCCAGGGAACGGCTGTGCAATTATTTTTTGTACACAAATGCAGCATGGTAAACATTACTAAACTTCCTGGAAAGACGGAGGCGACAAGGAATGCCAAAACAATTCACCTGTAGCAGGAAAAGGAAAGCACTGTAACCAAAAAGTAACTTGTGTACATTAAGACTGAATTAAGTGTCTGCAAACTTCCTTTTGATAGCGATAACAAACTTGCACATCGTTCACATTGATTACCGGGATAAACAAGCCATGGTCGTCGGGCCGTATGAAGGTCAACAGAAGCGCTGCTCTCAAGCACGTAAACATTTGAAAGCGTTTCACTTCTAAAGGCAGATGCTTATCTGTAAACTGCCAGTGTGGTTTTCTGATGGTTTGTGTACGTGTTTGATGGATGGTGTGCGATACAGACTTCTTCATTTGAAGTGTCCAGGAAATGACAAAAGTTGCACCACAGAAATGAATGGTGAAAGAATTGACCAAAAATGAGCCAGTATAATAATTACTGATTGATTTATAGATGAAGTTATTGTGATGTTAAAATACTTGGTTTTCATGTTAACAAAAGTAAGCCAATATTGAGACACATATGGCCAAAATAAATACATATATACATAAAAAGCAAATATGTCTAAAAATACCTTTCAAAATACAAACACATTATATACATATATAAAGAGAGAGAGATTATTTTCCCCCTAAAACCATTTACAATCATATTGTAATTCAATTCAATCATTTCAATTTAGGATTTTTTATAGTTATTGTAATATAAATACATAAAAATTTAACATTATTACATGAAATAATAAATAAATTTTTAAATATTGAATATTGAATCTCATAAAACTACACACACACACAAAGTAACCTAAACCTAAACAACAACCATTTTTGTCTTAGGAAAACTTTTTTGATCCACTTCAAATGTTGACAGCTTATACATATACATATACATATTTGTATACGTATACATATACGCGCGCGTGTGTGTGTGTGTGTGTGTATAATTTTTGGTCTTTAGCATCACATATTTTAAGCATATTTTGGGCTGGAAAAAAAAAACATTGTATGGTGAAAACATTGCATCCTGAGTGTTTTGTGAAAGTTGTTTGAAAATGAATTATTTTAACATCAGAACTGCAAAAATCAGAAATGCAAAAAAGTCAATCAAGTAATACATCAATTTGCATTTTGACACGTTCAGGATATTGTATCCCTGTGTGTTTGAAAACTTTATTTTACCACTAGTCGCACAAACTCCACTTTTAAATGCATTAATTATATATGTAAATAATAAAAAGTGACTGTATTACTGTACATATTGTTCCAGAGAAAAAGTGTAATTTAATAAAACATTAACTTTATTATAATATTACAGCAAGACTGTGCCAAATGTCTAAACCATCCGGTGTCTTTCTTCATCCTGGGTTGTCATAAAATGTTTATGGCATATTTCCTCTCAGGCCATAATAACTATTAACTGCTAATCTCGTGTCTCTGTTATAAACGCGACAAATATTTGCGAAGGGTTATTGTCTATGACTACTGAGCCGGGCAGGAGTGTACATACAGATCCAGGAGCACGTGTGGAGACGGGAAACACTCAAATGTTTGGCTTCGTTCCTTATAAAGCATCATTCAGGAAACATGTTGATATTAACAGTTATTGCTCCAGCTTAAAGGAAAATTCTGCAATAATAAAGAGCGAGGTGGATGGATGTTTGACACCACATATACAGAAGTGATCTGGTGTATTTCCTCTCTTTTCACTTCGGCTAGTTTCACAAAAGCCAGACGTTTTGACTGCCGGCATAAATTCTGACCCATATTAGAGCATATAAGAGCCAGCTCATTCAGATCGGTATTTATGTTAAGACAGATGTAAATTCTAATCAAAGTGGAATATACTCATAATTTCAGTCCTTTTGAATAACTCAAGCTAAATTTGAGTATCTAGTATTATATATATTTAAGTCTTGTAAACTTTGGTCAGTTGTTGTTAATAAAATTCTTATAAAATCCTTATATCTGTCTATTTATTTATTTATTTATCCAGGAAGGTCCCATTGGGATTTAAAGAAATCTGTCTTTATTATTATTATTATTATTATTATTATTATTGTACTGAAACAAAAATATGATTCACTGAACATTCTCATGAAAATTATAATTCAATCTTTTATTATTGTTTCTTCTTTTAGCATTAAATATTTTACTATTATTAATATTATTATTATTGTACATTATTATGGAACAGGAATTTAATTCACAAAACTTTCTTAATACATGAGTATGAGTATGAATACTGTGAAGTTATAAAAAGTCTCATTTCACAGACACATCAAATGTTATTTGTATATGAGCATTTGATTTAACCGAACCTATCTGGCATCTCATTTACAGCAGTTCTGTTTAAGACGTCTAATATTCTTTAACGTTTTTGCACCGCATAAGATTCATAATGCTGTCAACTTTATTTTCGGATCTAACCGCTATACATCAAATAAATGATTACCATTTTCTCACAACTACCATCTCCACCATTACCTGCCCACCTGCAGTAATAAATACACTCAGCCTGGAAATGACTCCAATTTTGAGCATATTCGTGCATCCAGTCACCTCAGCGGGTTTACTGAAGGTCTGCTTGTGTGAAGGACTTCAGGAACTGAAGAGATGAATTACAGTAAAAGGTGACTTAAAATCCATATGGAACAATGAGTTTCTATGAGTCATCTCAGGTTAGACCTGAAACTATAATAAAATACTTTTACTGTGAAATGTGATGTAATGTGTTGCTCATCCACCCTAGTGCATGTAAATAAATCTCCTTAAAGGAACAGTTTAGCCAAAAAAGGAAATATTTTGAAAATGTACTCACCCTGAGATCATCTGAGGTGTAGATGAGTTTGTTTCTTCATCAGATTTGGAGAAATGTAGCATTGCATCAATTGCTCATCAATGGATGCTCTGAAGTGAATGGGTGGAGTCCAAACAGCTGATAAAAACATCACAATAATCATCTCCAGTCCACCAGTGGGAGAAGACTGGAACAAATTCATCATGAAGATGTTTTAGCTGCAAACCATTGCTAAAACACAACAAATTACCTTGATTTTAACGGTAAAAAAGTGTGACAATGCTACGGTAAAAACCTGTTGAATGGTTAATTCCTGTAAAATTTACAGGAAGAACCCGTAAACTGACATTGTCAGAATTGCCGCATTTAATTTCAAATTTTGTTTGAATTTGATGTTTTTTCTTTTAAATAATATCAGTTTTAATACAAGTTTTTCCTTATCCGTTTTGTTTGTTAGGACTGTATGTTACATGAAATGTTGTTAAATGAATGTTTATTTCATATTTCAGTATATCATTATGATGGTGTGTTTGTGTGAATGACACTGACTCCTATTTATGTTCATAATTAAAAGCTGCTTGTGATGAACTTTGGTTCATCCTGTGACTTTTTCATCTTCACCTGCATCTGGTGCTTATCAGTGTATTTCAAAGCTACAAAACAGATTTCAGTTTTTTAAAAGGTTGGTATATTAACATTAAATCAGGAAATTAAATTACGCTATTTAACTGTAAATTTAACTTAAAAGTTAAAATGTTGTTACCATTGTTTCCTAGGCTTCTCAGGATGTTAACTGATGGACTGCAGCGATTTGGATTACCTGTGGATTATTGTGAACAGTTCTTCGGACTCAGCTATTCATTCTGACGGCACCCATTCACTGCAGAGGAACAAATGATGCAATGCTACGTTTTTTCCAAATCTGATGAAGGCACAAACTCATGTACATCTCAGATGGCCTCGAGGTAAGTACATTTCAGCGGATTTTCTTCTTTGGGTGAACTGTTACTTTAAACACATTTCCAGTGACAGTGGCGTTGCGTTATAGGGGTCAGACTCTTTCTGTGAGGATCTGGGAATTGCCACCCCATCCACTGACAGACCTCGGTAAGCAATGAGACGTTCAGCGGAGTCTTTTGTTGGTGGATGACACCAGCAGGCTCCTCTCAGCTGTGTTTAGATTAGAGGGAACCTGTAGGAGAAAATGGGCTCTGGAAGGTCAGCTGAAACAAGCCAAAGATAAACACAAAACCCATCACAGTGGGGAAAAAACTGTAGAAGTTGAGCATCCTCCGCCACTTACGTAACTGCTGATTAAATACTGTTGGCTAATTCGATGATGCTTTCAGCTAGCGCTGTGCATTTGGATCTATTGTACCATATTCAAATTGATTTTGCAGATTTTTCCTCACAATCGAGTCTCCGGGGATGTTGGGAAATCGTAATTACGGCGTGATGTGCATTCGAGTGATTTTGTTTGATATAAAATGGACACGTTGGGCAATTTCTTTCGCTTCCCGACAAACTCTGGAAGCTTTTAGCACCAGCACGATATAATGAAGAGCAAAGGATGCGCATTAGGATTGTAATTGATGCTTCATCTGGGTATTTTATCATTCTCCTGCAGCCACAGAGAATGATGGGAAATGTACAAACCCTGCACAATAGAAAATGCATTCAACCTTCACTGTCTGTACCAATTTGCTGTAATTTTCTAATTAACAGACCCCCCTCAGCAACTTTAAAGAAAAATCATATAATTACAATATTGTTTTGAGACAAGTTCACATGAAAATCATTCTGACACTAAATGAATGCAGAATACAACTTTTGTTTAGTTTAGTTTAGTATCACTGCGAATTTACATGCATTAAATTTGAATACATTAAAGTGGTCAAATATGGCAGTGAAGACATTTATAATGTTACAAAAGTTCTAAAGGCTTTCATCAAATGAACAGAAATAAACTGCACCAAATTAGCATATCAGAATGATTTCTGAAGGTTTATGTGACACTGAAGGCTGGAGCAATTATTCTGAAAATTCAGCTTTGATCACAGAAATAAATTACCTTTGAGCATATATTCAAACAGAAATCAATTTCTGACTATTTGATTTAAGAGGAAAACTGTTTTGGACATTGGTAATAATTAGAAATGTTAATTTTTTAATCTCACAGACCTGTAACTTCTTGTCTGTCCTCCACTCGTTACCTGTATTAACGGCATCTGTTTGAACTCGTTATCAGTATAAAAGACACCCGTCCACAACCTCCAACACTCACACTCCAAACTCCACTATAGCTGGGACCAAAGAGCTGTCAAAGGACACCAGAAACAAACTGTAGACCTGCAGCAGACTGGGAAGACTGAATCTGCAATAGGAAAGCAGCTTGGTGTGAAGAAATCAACTGTGGGAGCAATTATTAGAAAAGGAACACTGATAATCTCCCTCGATCTGGGGCTCCACGCAAGATCTCACGCCGTGGGGTCAAAATGATCACAAGAACTGTGA
>JAUMHR010000070.1:19660085-19678833 GCA_032361145.1 Enteromius fasciolatus | reverse complement strand
GGCAATATCATTACCCAATATTTGAATCCAAATCCGTGCGTGGATCACAGCTAAACCGTGACAAAAAACGTAACAGTTGTACAATTTAAGGGCCGTTATTGTAACCCCTCTACTTTTTGCACTTTGGACCAACGTAGTCAGGGTACGTTTTTATATGAGACTGGGTTGGGAAATGCTGGTGGTTTTGCTGAGTCGGCTGAATGTAGAAATCAGATTAGCATCAGGTCCATTCAGGAAGTTTCAGCTCAGTATTTTAGAGCTGTCATTTCACTTCTCTTTTCGAGTCGGTGCGGATTATTCCAGACATCAGTGTCAGCGTCAAAATGTATTAGACGCTATACACCAGACACATACTGCCCTTAACTCTTTCTAACCAATGAAGATGTCTGGTGATGGGATTCACAAACTTGGTTTTGACCACTGAACCCTTTTGACCTACAATAACATCTGGATTTTAAAGTACATTTTTCAGTAATTTAACAACACATTTGCATGTCCACGTTTGTCTGATATTAAGTACTTGTCACATGATGGGCCGGTAAACAAATATATTATTATTATCATTATTATTAAACAATTTATTATATGGAATATTAACAATCCAAATAAGGATTGATTTCTTTTAAAATGATTATCAATATTAATTTTATTAATTCATTTCTTTATGAGTTCATTTTAATTAAATATTACACATGAATATTAAATAAATTATATAATATTATATGGATTAACCATCCAAATAAAGTGGTTTATTATGAATGCTTTCATTTTAAATTTTAATTTTAATAAATATTTTAATTAATTTTTTAATTGAAGTGAATTATTGTGTTACACACATATAATCATTAAATTAAATATAGATATTAAATTAATAATTAAGAAAGCGTTTTATTTGTACTGTTTTTATTTATTTATTTTATCATCCATTATTATAAGTTTAAATACTTATGTGTTTACAATTATTAGCTTATTATTTCATTGTTTCATCAACTCATGAACTCCAGTTTGGGAAATCCTAGATTTGCCTTAGTTTTTAATGTAAAGTACATCTTGTTTGGTGAAAAGTTCTTAATTCTACACAAGTCACATGTTCAGCCAAGTTTAGGTGTTTGGCCTTGAACACAAACCTTATAAAAAACCACAAACAGCACAACATGTAAAATGTCACAGAATCAGGTCTGTTTTGTCTAATGAGCCATTCCCCGCATATTTTAGTCAAAGAAATGCAACAAAGAAATGCCAGAGTCGTTTTCTTCCTACAAATGAAATGTGGATGTAAATATGGCATATATATTATTAAAAGCAAGATGAATGGTGCCCCTGTTCAACAAACTCTGTCTCTGCAGAGAAAACATCATGAGTGGGATATATATAAAATATACATGATGTCATCATTTTGTTTAGTACAAAAAACATTTGATTTGACTGAAGTTAATTGCAATATAAAGGTCGACTTTTAAACTGGACATTTAAACCATAAAGTCTGACTGAAAGCGGCATTTACTCTTTTTTTTTTTTTGAATAAAGCTGATAAAATGCATCCTGCCAAATATTCTGAATTAAATGTTGTGAACATTAAAAGGTGAAAGCTTTTGAACATAATTGAATAATTTTATGCTCATGCAATATTTATTCCCCGCCGCGGCTTGCAAGACAAATAAAGATGATATCAAGGGATGTGAAAAATACATATAAAGCCACAACCCTGCACTTTGAGGAAGAGATAAAAAAAGAAAGGGGGAATTCTCTTTCGAAGAACGATTTGCTGAAATAACATTCCATAAACCAGATGAAGTGTCATTATTGGACTGCAAAATACTTTAACTTTAGGTCTGTCATTGGTTGACTGATGCCTAGAAGATGCAAACAGCTCTTAAAACGCTGAGAAAACTTCAGTCTGCTAATGGTGTATAAACGACACAAAGCAATATAGAAACAGTCTTCAACAGACTTTTTTCTCTTCTGCAGGAAGACATGGAATGACAGGTTTAGCAGAATCTCTGACATTTGCACACAATGAAAGATGATGGGACAAAAAAGTACCTTAAGATGATTGATCTGTGAATAATGCTTAAAAATTTCAGTGTGTTCAAAGTCATCGTATGACTATCAAAAGACCTGAAATATAAAGCTTTACTTTAAGGTGGTTTTAGGGTATTTGTTGGAGGGTGACAGCCTCGATTCACTTTTATTATTAAAAAAAAATTCAATGACTTCAACTTTAAAAACTTCGGTTCAGTTGCTTCCTTAAATGTTTAAGCATTTTACAGGCCTTTGTCTTGAGAGAGAGAGAAACCTAATGCACAGACTTGTTAAAACCTGATTTTTGTGTTGGTCTGAATGAAAATGCAAATTCATTCTTTGCCACTAGTTGCCGCTTTTGGAGCATAGAAGTTTACAAGTTGCAGTCAAATGTTAAAAGTTTGAGTTTATCATTTAATCTGCCAAGGAGTGGGAAAATACACAACTTCTGTTTGAATGTAAAACACCCACAGATGTAGAAGAAAGCATTGCAACGCTTGCATTTTCCAGTCACTGGCCAGAATTCAAACCTTAGGTGTTTTTCTGCTGACTGAAGAACACAAAAGACCTCTTCACTATGGCTGTCTAGGGCAAAAATGCTCCTTTTTTTTTAAGTGCTTGACCAAAAAAAACCACTTTGGGAATCTGCAGACAAACTTACTGTATTGTATTTCATTCAGCAAATATAAATATTCTTAAACCAAGTTAAAACAGCACTATTTTATTCTCTGTTTATTTTATTAAATATAAATAAGCGATTTATTTAGCTTAATATAGTCTTCACCGCCGCGGAGTAACACATACCTGCATTAATCGCCACAGACGTAAACTTAGAGAAGTAGTTCCGGTTAGAATGTTCTTCCGCGGGATGCGTGCAGCTCTATTTATGAAACGCTAGAGCGCCAAAGGTTACATGTTGCCGCTTTTAAATTTGTTAAATTATTCTGAGTTAAAGTAATGTTGATTTTTTTTATGTTTTTATTCCTATTTTATCACTTTCACTGTTATCATACCATCAATATTATTTTATTTGGTTACTCTTTATACATTGTTCTAACTATAAGTATCTTTGTAGGTACATATCAACTAATTTTTTATCAATTCGCAACTCCATTTGTACTAACGCAGAGTAGACTGTTAGGACAGGTTTAGGGTTAGTAGAATAAGTTGACATATAGGCTGCTAAGTTTCTCAAAGGCAGTATGTCACGGACCCATCAAAATAAAGGGTTAGAAGATATTAAGCAGACAGTCTAATAAAATCTTTAATGACTGCTAGTTGACATGTTACTTACGGTTATTAGAATGTCTAAAGTGGACTAATGAAATAAGGTGCTACCTTTTATTTTATTCTAATTTTGTTTTAATTTTATTATAAGAAAGTCATGAAAGTGAAAGCATGAGAAAATGATGAATCATGCTGTGTGTGGTTAACTAGCACAAAGTCTTTGTGAGACGTGCAGTCCTGTCCAAACCACAGAGACTTTAAATAACCCGGATCAGCAACACACTGAAGAAAACACAGCGACTCACAGCAGCGTTATGTTAAAAACAAAATTCGCTTTATTTTTCTCCTTTCATTTCAATTCTTGACTTTTTTTCTCCTTTTTTGTGGATTAAAAAATTTACACACACCTAAAAACAAAGGACAGGGAGAACTGTAAAACAAATGACGTTCAAAGAAAGTTACATCACAGCACAGAATGCGTCGTTGTGGAAGACAACGTTCTGTTATTTTCCGCTGTTCTTCAGTTGCGTCATTGATTTCTCGAAGACAGTTATAAGGGGAATCAAATCCATTTGTCTGAAACAGAATCACGACCCATCATGCCTGCCGTAAGAAGGCCGGAGAATGTACAGACACACACACTCTTACACACACGCACTCTCATACACACACACACACACACACACACACACACACACAATAGTATATTACAGATACTGAGGTGGAGGTCTGGAGGATACTCGGATCAGGGCGATTTTGTCTGAAAAGGCACAGAGTCCTTCAGAAAGCAGCCCAAAGTGACGTCAGAAACAGCATGTGTTGTTGACATTGGGCGACAGTCGGAATAAAGCGCTTATTGAAATGCACCGCAGTGGCTTCGTCACCCGCTGCTTTCCAAGGAACTGGCCCTCTTATGTCTTCTTAATGCCTGTGTGCTGTTCTGACAACTTAATTAGTCCTAATTATGCACATTAGTAATTAGTGAATTCTTATTCAAACATGTGCAAATGATTGACATAAAACCATCTGTTTCTTGCAAATCCCTCTGATGAAATTACTATAAACTCAGGACACCAACGTCTATCTATCTATCTATCTATCTATCTATCTATCTATCATGCATTATATAGTTGTGCATGCATCATAACTGCACTCAAAAAGTAGGCCATAATATGTGCATCTCAACTGCATATGAAACTGACATGCATTTGAATTGCAGTTTAACATAAACTAATTAACTTAATGTGATGCATATTTTTCAGTCATACATAAATTAAACAGCTCAGATTTTTAAAAAATGTTTAATATTTTTTTTAATTGTGGTTACCATTAAGTAATTTAGTAGGTATATATACATATATATTAGTATATATAAAACAAAATTTTAGTACAGTTATATTTTGGTGTTTTAATAATGCTGCCTTTTTATATTTGTATTTTACATCTTTTAAAAGCTAATTTTTTTACTTTTCTAATGTAAGTCTATTTTATTTAAGTTTACTTCAAATTTATTTTAAGTAAGAAAAATGCTACATTTTCAAAATAAAATGCATTTAGTTGTTTAGAATTATGTTTCCGTTAAAGAGCATGAATATGGTTAAAATATGACTCTAGCTGCGGGACATTAAATATTATATTAGTTCAAATGTATTAAATTAGATTTATTACTGATCAATATATATGCAATTCAAATACATAAATCTCAAATTTGGTCCTAAACATTGTTTGTGTATCTTGAGCCTGATTTTGGGTCTTTTGACTCAAACCCCTCTCTATAGGGGTATTTTTAAAAACTAACATGTTTCAGCTAGAGTTCAAAACGCACAAAATCATAGAAAATGCTGAAAAACAGCAAGATGCCACACTCAGACAGACAAATACGCCGTCTTCAGAAAGCAGTGTCTGCTGCAAGACACAACACAACGTTCTCTGTGGTCATTTTTCTCATTCGCGGTGAGGCAATGTTGTTGAGAAAGTGAAGTAAACTGTTGACGTTTATAGCTAAGTACCTCAATAACACCAAACATTCACGTCTGCGTGTACATTTGTTTCTGGCCTGAAGCGGTTTTTACATTTCTCCTGAATTTGTAACAACAACCATCTTGCGACATTAGTGATACACAGTACCGATAACAAGCTTATATTCTCACAATTAATATTCTTTTCATACAGTTTCTGAATACTAATAGTTGGACTATCTACTGTTCTACCGTCTACTTCTACATGCAAACTGTCTCGAGAGGTTGTCTGCAGATACACAGTATCAATAGACACTGACATTCAGTTTTTAAATGCTCTGTACATATTTTAGTTATTAATGTAACAAAGGCTAATGCAACATAAACAGAAACACATGCAATACTCAAAGCAACCGTTTACTGGCTTAAAGTGTCTGGTTTCTACATGTCAGACATGTTTAGAGAGGTCATGAGAACTAGTAAACCACAGGGTCGACCAGCTTGGTCAGGTAGGTATACCAAATAAAGAAAGTATTTACCAGTAAAAATGCTATATATAAGACTAAAAGAGCTACTTGTGCACTTTTTTGTGAATTAAATAAATGTACGTAAAAATACTTAAAGCAGTGATTTGGCACTGCCATCTAGTGGCCAACTGGAGGAAGCAGCTGTACTGTCTCAACTTTTACTGTTAATTAATACTATGAAAAATGCTAATTAGTCACTGTGCAGTACTGGCATCTGATCTGGAATAAATCATCTATTTTATTCAATGAGCAGCAATTGCTGAAAAACATTTAGATTTTTACTGTGAAGTCGCTGAGTTTTGCATGAACGTACCTCCAAAGTCAAAGTAAACCCGCAAACAAAAGCACCATAACATCTTGTGCAATGATCTAGAACAAATCTGAAGGAGTTATAGAGATAATCAAGCAAATATTTGAAGGTGAACTGTTAAACTACTTCCATCTCGGTTTAATATGCAGAGACAACTATAAGTAAGCCGTTAGAAAACACAGACAAGGGAAGTGTTTGGGAACTGGACAGAAAATGCATTTAGAAGCAGGGTTTGTTGGGCAGAGTTTTATTTAAGTTTGGGATTTATTTAAAATATTTTTCACGGCTAGTTTCGTGTTAGACAGACACTGCATTTTTATGTGCCTGGATGTTTTCTGCTATGACGGCTTGTGAAGAGCATTTTCTAGCTTTCAGACACAGCCAAGTATCCGCCACAAAATATAAGAGAATATAAAAGCTGTATCTTATATATATATATATATATATATATATATACACACACACACACATATATATAGTGTGTTTATTCTTCAATATAAAATCACAATTTTAAGACAAATCATTTAATGCCAGAGAAAAACCTCAGAATTCTAAAATATAAACTTGCAATTATGAGGAAAAAAAAACATTAAAACTGGTTATTCTGAGAAGAAAATTTTGAAATGTGAGATATACATTTCGAATTATGAAATGTAAATATAGAATTCTGAGAAAAAAAAGGTGAGAATCTTGAGATATGAATTTTAAAATTCAAATGTAAATGTAATATTTTGAGAAAGAAAAATCTGAATTGTGAGGAGATAAGTAATATCTGAATTCTATCATTTTTTCTCTCTCATAATTTGATGATATAAACTCAAAATTGTGGAATTCTGAGAAAAAGTCAGAAATGTGGGAGATAACTTTGCATTTCTGATAAGAAAAGTCAAAACTGTCAGATATAAATATCATTTTTTTAATCTGTGGTAAACAAAACGTGTGAGAAATAAACTGAGAATTGCAAGCTATGAAAAAACAAAATAAATATAGACTCAAAGTTTTGAGATGCAAAATTCTGAGAAAAAAAGAATTCAGAGCTTATTTCTCACAATTCTGAATTTGAGATAAAAAGTTTTTATTTATTTATTTATTTTTTTTACATTTTGTGGCAGAAACAGACTTTTTTATCCGGCACTAAGATCACAGGAAGCTTTCAGTCAGCCCCTGTCCGACACCAGACCTCTATCTCAGTCCCCTCTGAATGAGAATCAGGTCAGCGCGGGAATCACGAGGGGACATGATCCCGACACCAGCAGCGCTCCACCACGATAATCACACATCCATAGAAACTCCACCCAAAACAGACATTTACATGCGTTATACCCACACCGAGAATTGCAACAACATTTCATACTTTTTTTTTCTTTTGTTTACTTATATTTGAGGAGAATACATATACACAGAGATGATCGGCGGACCTCGAGGGCAATGCTAACGTGAGTTCGATAAGAAAAACGTGAAGCGGACGAAAGTGGACTGACAGCAGGATAAAAAGCTGAGAGATGAGGAAAAATCTGAAAAATCACCTGCTTTTGTGCTTGAAATCAAACCTTATATAGAGGCTGAAAAAGTATTTAGACACTTAAAAGTCATTTAAATGTCTTTGTGTAAAAACAGTAGATTTCTCACTTTTTTTTAAAAGCCATTTTTGCAAGGTCAAAATAATTTTTAGCAGAATTTTTGCTTTTTTGTATCAGGGAACTAAAACAATAATAAAAAACATTACTAGAAATAAAATAAAACATTAAATAATGTTAATAATAATAATATTTTTATATTAATATAATTTTTATTTATTTTTAATATGATGATAAAACAACTAAACCCAATATATATATATGTTCACAAAAAATATGAAATAAAAAGTAATTCAAAATATTAATAAAAACATTAATAATATCAGAAAGTGTTCAAATTAGTGCTGTCAAACGATTAATCACATCTAAAATAAAAGTGTGTTCTTTGTATATTTATTAGGCTATGCACATATAAATACACACACATACAGTATATATTTTGAAAATGTTTACATGTATTTACATGAATATATTAATATAAATGTTATCATATATAAATATATTTAATATATAAACTTAACATTTTCTTAAATATATACATACATGCATGTGGGTGTATTTATATATACATAATAAATATACACAGCACACACATATATATTAAGTAAACAAAAAACTTTTATTTTGAATGCGATTAATGGCGATTAATTGCTTGGCAGCGCTACAGTTCAAATACTCTTCAATGTTAATTTCCAATACTATGTCTATTGTTTTTATAATGTCTAATGTAAATTTAATCAGACATTCATAAGTGTAATTTAAGCATCCAAATACTTTTTTGTGGCCTCTGCGTAGTCTACTTAATAAGCAGTATCTTTCATCAGTGCACTGCGTACGAAGTGCACGGTCTTTAGCATTCATTAATAACAGCATAGTGGCCCTCAGACTTTAAATTGGACTTTAAATAGGTTTGGGCTTTATTCCGGGGGTTATTGCTGGCTGGAATGCAATAATGAAGCACGTTTTCAGGGAGAACATTATCGTATTAGAGTATATACAGCATTAACATTGCAAACTGAACGGTCAGCGCTCATGCAGGGTCATTGTGAACGGTTGCATAAAGCAGTGCAGCGGCCGCAGCGTGTTAAGTCGCGCGCCGCTGCTTTACGTCAAAGCCTCTTCGCCGTGTGCTCTTAAGTGGCGGTTAATTAGCCTGCAGGGGATCGGACTCCACATCGGGCTCGAGACTCAAAGGCACAGCTGTCCTTGAAGAGGATCCTGTCAGTGCCTGGACTGAGCTTGATTTATGAGCTCTGCCGCTCACCAGATGGGGGACGGAGAGAATACGACGCTCCGCTTGCTTAGCGAGTCGCAGTCGCTGACTAATTACATCTTTATCTCCCGCTAATCTGATTCTGAACGGGAAAAAAAGAGGCACGCGCAGAACTTAGTAGCCTACTGCGTTCCATTCAGCTCAGACTGTTGGGTTTTCCTACTCCCTGCTTGGAAAAGTGCAATCCAACGCGACGTGCCATTTGGAAATTCAGACCCAGATGTACAGGATAAATAAAATTCACTGTGATTAAAATTTTTTAGAAAAATTAAAGACGACAAAATTAAGAAGCTTTGCGCATGACAATTAAATGTTTACCCTTGTTTTAGTTAAATAGCACCCACAAATTAACAACTTGCTCCTATGACTTAAAGGCACAGTATGTGAGTTTTTGCCACTAGAGGTCGCATTTTCAAAAAACTGTAATAGAGGGGAATGTCGATGGCGGAGCGTGGAACGTTAGGAGATGTCTTTTCACAAATCATATTCCTGGATGAAAAGCTCATTTATATCGTTTAACTACCTGTACATGACAGGACTGGGCGATATTTATCGAACGATACATTATGCACGTCTCGTTATTAAAGCTGGTTCTTTGATTAGCGGTAAATTTTAATCAGCTGTTTTAAAATGGAGCGCTAGTTGAAGCACAGAGCCGTAGCTCACTAGCCATGTATGTTGCCGTAGGCAGAGACCGAGGATAGCACGTATATTGCGTCATTGACGGGTGACAATGAACAGGGAAGGTTCATTATATAAATCTGGAATTTCTTACAGAACTTTTGAGATAACGTAAGCACACAACTGCATGAAATATATAACACTGCAAGTGGTTTTTGAATAATTAATTACAAAAATCTTACATATTGTGCCTTTAATTGACTCCAGGTTTTATTAAAGTCTGCTTAAAATTGAGTATATTTATTTTGTTAGCTCACAATCCTATTTTTGCCTTTGTAATACTGAATCTAAATTTACGAAAATGACGGGTCTGATGACATCAGTTTGATAGCTTGAGCATGAGCGTGACATCATTAACCACGCCTCTCCATGCAGCTACATCCAATCAATTTGAAGTAGAATAAAAAAAAAACACGCCCTCTGGTTACTCTCGGAAGTATGTCACAATACGGAAATAAAACAATATAACAAATTAGTACGACATGGCCACGATTTGCTAAAATGAGAAATGACTGTGGTTCACTGTAGCTACAATGCTACAATGTATTAGATGCTATATTATATTATCTAAATAGATGAAACAAATTAGTACGACTTGGCGATGTTTTACTAATACAATGGAAATTAATTAGTCATAGAAACAAATTCTGAATTGGGGGCCATTTTGCATGTCATGTGCAGGGCTCTGTACAAAATGTTAAGAAAATATGCATTGAACATGCTTCTGTCTGTTAACCGCACACCTACAGAACTAATGCTAGCATTGCATAGCATCGCAATTTGGTTGCGAGAAGACTGCTGACAAAAACCCCTGTAAACTGCCATGTCCTTACCTTGTACGTCATTTTCCAAACATAATACATGCAGTAAATGCATACTTTTTTGTTGCAACTTAATATCACAGGAATATCCAACAACAGTCTCTGAATGGAACGCAGCATCACACAAACACGACCGTATGTAACCGCAGGACACTGAGGGTTTTGGTTATGCCATTGAGGCAGACATGAGCATTACATCATTACTGCAGAATATATCATACATTACAGTCATCAACAGCATGAAAAAAAAATACAGTACACATTTGAAATGATGTTAGGACGCCTACACGCTAGAGTTTACAATGCAAATGCTCTGAGCTCAATGTAGATGGTGCATGATAAAGACGGTGGACAAATGCAACGGTTTGAAAGAAGCAACACTGCACTTCGTACTCTATATTTGTTCAGTTTGTGTTTCTACGGCCATTTTCACATGCTCAAAACAGATCCGCCTAGCGTGTAAGCGCCCTCACATTTCACTGATTGCTCTCTTTTACGGACGAGTTGAAATTACTTCCATTTTAAAAAAGTTAATTATGGTAAAACAGAGCACGATACTTCAAAAAGTTTTTTTTTTTCTTTTTTTGCCGTTCGATGAATTAAGTGAATTTTAGTACAAAATATTTTCACACACATGGCTTGCGATCAGCTCTGACGTTTTTTTTTCTCACATGGAATTACTATCATATTTATTCAAATACTTATTAACATTGTCATCATTATCATCATTATCATCATTATAATCATTATTAACACCAAAAAAGTAATAGCAGTTAACCTTGCAGATTAAAATGTACACAGTGCAGGGGGGTTAAAACGGGGTCGGTGCAGGAAGTGAGGTCACAAGAGGGACATTTCTAACCGGTACATGCTATCCACAAGCAACAAGAAGTCAATGAACCATTTCAGGCTAGGAGATGCCAGAAACTTCTGCTGCCTTCAAGTCTTTGTGGAAAGTTCCTATTTACGAGTTGCAATGACACTTTTGAATAATTCTGAAAAGCACTCTGCACTCATATGAGTTGCAATGTTCCATTAAAATAATAATACAAAGTTGCACTCTTTTGCAATGATGTAGACAAATAATACGGGAAATTTACTAATGAGTTGCAATTACGCATTCAAACTATTTGGAAAAGTTGCACTCTTGTTTATGAGTTGCAATGATGCAGTGAAATAATACTAAAAAGTAGCACTTTTAAATTGCAGTAATGCATTTAAAAAATTTGGAAAAGTTGCACTCATGTGAGTTGCCATGATGCATTCAAAATAATACTGAAAAACTGCAGTCCTACTAATGAGTTGCAATTATGTGTTTAAACTGGAATAGTTTCACTCAAGAGTTGCAATGATGCGTTCAATTAGTTCGGAAAAGCTGCACTCTTTGACTTTTCTAAACCACATTTGCACATGAACAATGAGTTTTAGCGGATGAGTGACGTCTACATCTGCGGTTTATTTTATTAACCAACATTCGACAACCAAAAAGTGTCCAAATACTTTAATTTCCAACACTACATCTATTTTTTTTTTTAACTTTGCCAAAAGCAATTTAAAGCACTTTCCGTCAAACACAAGAAAACTATTCTGAACGCGTACAAACTGAATCTGTTACGATCACTACCAATGATTCCCGACTAATATTTCAGCTGTAAATCTCATAAATACGACCATTCCATCGTGACTTAAAGGCAGCAATATCCTCCGAGCCGAAACGGCTGAAACAGAGAGGCTGATGGGAAATGACGTTTTTGCAGCTGGAATGAGGGGCCTCTACTGCATATATATATTTACACTGATTGTGAAGAACCGACGGACGATCTGAGTGATGGACAGACTGAGGACAGTATGAGGGCTGGACGCGGGTCAAACGTTTGCTTTGGGTCGAGAGCCCAAACGAGGGGCCGAGATGACACGGCCCACCTCACTAGAAAGAAAACGTGGTTTGACATCATTCATAGTAGCTACGCACGTCAGAATGCACCACCGTTCAGCTCGGATCTCAGCGTGGGGACCCGACGGCCCGCTGGTGGACAGCTTCGACAGGGTCACCCGGACTTTACAAGCAGCATGTCCAGCACGCACATCAAGAGACACCCAACTGGCATTACACTTGTCGTTCACATCATTTGCATCACATTTCAGGTTTGGACGATAAAAGGTGACCGCCGTTGGCGCAGGAGGGAGGAGTGAAGCGGTGATATGCAACCGGGCGTGAATGAGAAGAGGAAGGAATGATCGAGTGATGTAGCAATGGCTCCTGGATTAATGCATAATTTCTTTTTGTTCACAGTGATGGGTTCGTATTTAAAGACTCCTTCCGCAGCGGGAAAGTTTTAGACCTTCATCAGAACAGAGATGGAGAGGCAGAACCACAGGCCGACTCCTGATAAACGACCGTTCAGAGACGCCGCTCCGCCGTACACGGCCCCGGGCCCTGGAAGAGAGAAGCAGACGTCAGTAGGGAGAATGAGAGACATTTTAAATTTAATTCGTCACACTTCCAAAGCGACATTTTTTGAACATGAATTTTGTGTTTCACTAGAAAATAAGTCAGATCACGCAAGGTAAATGGTGTTCATTTACTTTAGCCTAATTTAAAAGCATTTTGTAAGGCTTGATAAATCTGTATAGGCAGTATAAAACATAAAGCAAATGTATTAACATATAAAATAAATTCAAATTCAAGAACTTAAAATTATAATAGATTTTTAAATAATTGTTTTTATTATAAATTAAATAAAATAAAATTATAAAGAAATACAACTAAAATGCAAAAGTAAAATACAGTAAAATAGTAAAAAAAAAAAAGTTAAATAATTTGCTGTATTTAATGAAAATTTTGTTTTATTATAATTTTAAAAAATTCAAATGTTTCAATAATTAACAGAAAATGTGCATAAAATAATAAAAATAAATTATAAAATAAATGCAAGAAGTAATATACAGCAAAAAAGACTATATTTTACACAAAAAGTATCTACAATAAACAGTAGTTTTTTTTAACAACACTCCTGATAGATTATTCTAGTTTATTTGTTTGATATTCCCTTTTAAAATTAATTTCAGTAAAAACATATATTCATGTTTCAAACTAAAATAATGAAGTTATTTGCAAAAACAAACTACTGCAGCCTCAAAAACTGAAAATTTCACCCCAAAGGGAAAAAAAAATTCTATATTACATATTACTATCGTACTATATTACTAAAACTTAGAGGATAATAACCATAAAAAACAAACAAACATGAGTATATTTTTTGCAATAGCCAAAAATACATTGTATGGGTCAAAATCATAGATTTTTCATTTATGCCAAAAATCATTTGGATAGTTCAGATGTTCCGTGAAGATAGATATTTAGTAAATTTCCTACCGTAAATGTATCAAAGCATAATTTTTTATTAGTAATATGCATTGCTAGGAACTTCTTTAGACAACTTTAAAGGTAATTTTCTCAGTGACTTAGATTTCTTTCTAGCCCCCTCAGATTGCAGATTTTCAGATCTCAGACAAAATACTGCCCTATTCTAACAAACCATACATCAATGGAAAGCTTATTTATTCAGCTTCCAGTTAATTTATAAATCATTTAAAAAAATGTATATATATAAATTACCCAGGGTCACAAATGACAGGAGAAAAATAACAGCATAGGTTTGGAATGACATGAGAGCGAACAGCAGGATTTCTGTTCCCAGTGAGTTATCCAAAGACCGACAGTGATGGGACAGATGTTTCTTCTCTCAAAGAATGAAGATAAAGGTTGCAGCACATCTGATGGGAAGGTGCGAGTCGAGGCCAGACGACAGCGTGGCAGCGACATGAACAAGAGAAGATGCATGGAAGAGACGGCAGGTGACTCATCACAGGAAAACTGGCCCAGATAATGGGAGACGGACAGACTTACAATGGTAATGTGTGAGGGGACAAAACGGCAGGGATCACTCACCGAGGACAGAAATGTGAAGAATGAAGGGAGAGATGACTTCCAGAGATAACAGGACACAACAGAGCGGGAACAAATAAGAGGAGACATAATGGGCCGGAGACGAGAAAATACAGGAGGAATCGAAAAGATGCAAGAAACTGCAGGATTTGAGAGCGGCTGGATAAGAGACGGATGAGATGGATACGTGCTGTATGCCACTTTCGCTAACACTGCTCGTGCAAAGCCCTGCTGTTTATTGCTAATGAACTATAAAAGCATTATGTAAGCGATAATGTACAGCCAGCCACAAACAATTACAGCACTCTCTGGAATGCTTCATTCTGATTGGTCAATAATGGCATTCTGTGGACAAACATTTTTATATAACGACACTAAACTGTGTAATTGTTCACCCGGCCAAACCTTGCCCATTATATCTGTGCTAGTTTAATGTCTCTCATAGCAATCTGCATACTCATTTAATAACATTATTATATTATTACTTAATAAAATTAAAATCTAAGATTGCAAATCTGTATTTCAGGGATTTAGCTGTCATCAATAATATGTGTTTGTTACATCAGAACATGTGTATATGTGTGTGTACTGTATATACATACAAATGTTGTTTTTAAATACTTTTTCTTTTTATAATTGCATACTTAAATATTTCTAAAATGATTCATATATTTAAAATAAATATATATATATATATATATATAAATATAATTTATAAATATTTAAGTCTGTGTGTTATTTTTTGTCACAATGGTTTGTTTGTGTCATTAATCATAAATATTTACTATATTTAAACATTACAATAAATGCTAAATAAATATATATTTCATAAATATTTGTTTTATAGATTTTTAAGTATGTGCACGCTATTTTCACAAAGGTTTGTTTATAATCAATCATCATAAATATTTACTATATTTATTTTTAATCAATATTTCTTATTAAAACATACTTGTTTATAAATATTTAGGACTATGTGCATCAATTGTCACAAAGGTTTGTCATTAATTACAATTATTTAATACATATATAATATATAACTGCTTAATAATACATTTCTAAAGTAATATACTTTAAATAAACAAACATTTATAAAAAATGACTTAAATTTCTTTTAATTACAATTTAATAATAAAAAATAAATAATAAATGATTTTAGAATATTTATAAATGTTCTATAGTCTATGCCATGTTTGCAAGTGATCCCATTAACACAGTAAAAAATAACGTAAAATATAATGAAAGTATTATACTATTCAAAACTAATTTAGCTATGCAATGTTATTTTTTTAATAACTCTTTTGATATTATTTTCTCTTAATTCTAAAATAAGAAACGTGATTAAATAAAATATAAATGTATAATTTAAAAAAAAAAAAATGTGTGGATATTTTGTTAATATTTTGTTGCATTAAACAATTATAGAGCATAATTGTCATAAATATAAGATAACACTAAGCTTAATATCACTTTAGGGCTCTAATCACACAGCCCTAGTTTTGAAAGAACAGTGGAGGTTTGAGAGTTTTGTTCATTGATTTATGCCAAAATAAGAAGCATCTGTGCACAGTGTGAAAGTGAAACACACGTGAGATGAAAGCCTTGCATAAGCACGGATCTATAAGCTCCATCACTCAATGTTTGGCTCCTTCCCATAAATCCCAGCTTTTCTGTGACCTGTTCCTCCTCCTCTCTGGGTTTTGCTTGCTAAGATCTCTTCAGCGAGAGCCCGGACTCTGAGGTTGGGCTGTTACAGTACAGTATTTGACTTTGTGCTGCTGCTCTTGTTTTTGTGCTCAACAGCTCCTTCAGAGGTTACTTCTAGGGTCAGGAGGAGTGGGAACCTCAAATCGAGTAAAGCCGCCTGCTTTAAAGAGGAACTCAAACATAATTTAACACCAGACACTAGAAATGCAGACGTTTAAATGCTTAAAGGCAGATGTCTTTCAGAAGGTTCTTTCAGTAAGAAATGCATCATCAGAATAAAACAATCTGTGCTTAATATTTTAATACAGCAATTAAGCAACTTAATATGTTTCTGGGAGATTTGTACGATTGTAAACAAATATTACATTTTCTTCTATTATTTTACTCATATTGAAATGTAATAAATGATATATATAATGTGTTTTATCAAGAGTGGCATTTACATATATAGTACCTATAAGGCAAAAAATTATTTTCACAATGTTCATTTTAAAAATGTAAAAAAAAACCCATAAATATTAATATTTAAGTCTTTTTATGCTTTTGTAGTATGTGTATTATTTTAAATAAACAAACATAAAATACATAAATGTTCCTAAAATTATTAAGTAATTCGTGTTTATCAATAATTACAACTAATTGTTGATACGTTTTTAAATGTGCCATTTGTCACAAATCAATACAGGAAAAATATATGTGAAATATTAATAAGTTGCTTTTTTGCTATGTATTGTAAAACTCTTTTTTTTAACTACTGTATAAGATTTAAAATGCAAGTAAAAACCTTTATAAATTTAATATATGTACACCTGCATATGATTAGAGGACAGTAAATATGGCTGAGCAAATTTAAGGAGAAAGTAATAAAGCATAAATACAACACAATATCTGAATGGAAATCAAACAGCACTAACGCTGATTATTTTTACAATGATTGCAGCGGCAGACCTGGCATACTCGCCAGGCTAATTGGTTGTTTAAGCTGTGTGTGGTTCATTTAGCTATAGATAGTGCAGCTTGAAAACATTCATGGTTAAGTGTGTAGGAGCAAACAGGATCTAACTGCTACACGACACGAGCAAACGGCGGTGGTAAATTAGCCTCAGCAGAGAAAGAGGCTTAAATTAATGAAATATTCACAACCAGTTGTTTCATATGTTCATTTGCTAACTAGCAGCAGTTTCCTGTTGCCTGCAGAAAGCCTTCCTTGTTCTCAACAAACGCTCGCTTTCCCTGAAATCACCAGTACAATTCATTAAAAACATCATCTCCTGCTGCGCAAACCCACTTAAACCAGAGCAGTGTGCTCTGATGATTGATAGCGTTCATCAAGTCTGCTCGGAAAACTAGATAAGTCCTCCAACAAAACCAGAAAACCACCTTGGGCTAGTTTAAATAAAATTATCTACAAACACTTAAAACTCTAAACTTAAAAATGGAAATAAAATAAAAATATTAAAATAAAAACCGATTCAAAATATAATAATATTTATTATATTACTTAGAATTAAAAATGCACTAAAATATCAGAACACAAAAACTTTATTTCAACTAGTTTCAGCAATATTTCCCATTTAAATTTTGTTTAACTTAAAAAAAAAAAAACTTAAATAAAAAGTAATACACACAGTACAACTCACAAAAATGCGCAAAACTATTAGAAATACATTTTACATGTAAACGTTAAACTATTAATTACAAATATATGAAGGTAAAAAAAAATGCTTCAAATATAAAAAAATATATTAATAATGTATATTAATAATATAATATACAATATAATGTATTATAGCCTAATATAAAAATATTTTAATAAAAACTATAATAGTATCTCAGAGATACTAAAAACAGCCAAAAATATGATGAAGTCATGCATATTTCATCCCTAAGATTGAGAGAAATAATTTTCTTGCATTATGACATATATTTTATTACACACAAATAGACAATATCATAATGCTACCATTACTGTAACATAAAATCATCATAATAATAATAATAATCATGATATTTAGGTGTTAGTACACTGCAAGTACTGTCTAAAATGTATGCTCATTTAAACAAATAGGTTTTGTTCTAGAGTAATGAGAATAATGGGAGTCATGAAGAAAACTCAAAAGAAAAGCATTACAATAATGAGAACTTTGTGGGGGACGCATGCTTAACTGTTATGAACATAATGCATATGTAGGGGAGAAATCTTAAAAGGCTTGATTTTCTATGCACAATATATTTTCTTCTGCTCTTAGGTTGAAATGTTTTCATGAGATTCCTGCTTCAGCAGTACAGCAAGCTCCTCGATTACTGCCGCTAGTGCATTAGACAAATAGTCCCTCAGTCTACAAAGAAATATATAGTAATATATATTATTTAGAAATCATCAGTGAAAAAGCTGAAGTACAAGGAAACCTGTAGTGCTGATGTGATTTGTTATCGTGTCCTTGTTTCATTCAGCCCTGGATTTTTAAGAATCTTCAATAAAACAGAGCTATGAGAGACCAACGATTTTCAGACATTTTACAGTCAGACAATGGAAGCTTTCAGTAAATGCTCAAAGTGCATTTTCCACGACAGAACATGTTTTACATGAATCGTCTAAACTTGTTATGTATAGTGGACAAAACGTCTAGGTTACTATCGTAACCCACGTTCCCTGAAGGAGGGAACGGAGACGTTACATATGGGATCTCGCATGA
>JAUMHR010000070.1:19612363-19625592 GCA_032361145.1 Enteromius fasciolatus | reverse complement strand
GTACAGGAGAGGCTGTTAAAACGTCTTGATTTGTGTTAAAGTCGTTCCCTGATTAACTTCAAAGCAGGAAGGCTGCTGAAGACGTCTAATTGTTTCTAATTTGGCTCATCAATAGATTTGAGTCAGGCTTGAAACAGGAAGAGGCGTTTTTGACTCCGACGTCTAGACAGTTTCTTGTCTTTATGCCGCTCTGTGCTCAGATATCGATGTCCCGCAATGATTGGAAATAATGGGCGATATTTAACAGTCAGGGCGTTTATGAATTCAATACGCGAGTGAAGGGGGGGAAAACAAAGCAAACGGCAGAGAAATTAGCCGATCACTGGGGAATATGCAAGGGGAAAATGATGAGAAGTGATTTGAGTATTTGTGCAGGAACTGACAGTGTGGAATTGGTTAATGATCGCTGGGAAGCGCTGCAGGAGGTCACGCCGCCATCGATCTGTCTTTCTGTGCTCTTCTGACTTTCTTCTTCTCTTCTGTCAGAAGATGACACAGGAAATCAATGGGAAACAGATAGCGAATAAGTTGTTCTTAAAACGCTGCTGAGTGAACTTTTACTTCAAAGCAACTTCTGAAATGAGTTGGAAGGAAGGGCCGTTTGCTGACGGCTTTGATGCTCGGGCGCAGGACGCAGGGCGCTAGATTGGGGTTACGAGTCAGAGGAGGAGTAGAGGTCAAAAAACACTTTTGATACAATGTCACAAATGAAGGCTGCTCTGTTTTCGAAAGGCCTTTGTGTATTCAGAACCCTCTAGAGAAAGAAACCCCAAAAAACTCAGCGATTCTAGATCTGAATGTGATTCTTCAATTCTTTTTGGCGTTAAATGATTCAGCAATTTTGCATTAAATGATGACTTTTTTCTTTTGAAGAAGTGGTGTTTAAAAAGAGAAAATCAGTTCCATTCATTTAAAAAAATATATAGCAAATGTGTTACACAGACTTTTAAATGACCTTTCAGTCTTTCTTATAAATGATATTCAATAATTGACTTATATATGACATTTAAAAATAATAGACAACACTCATAAATTGTTGTAAAAAAATACTTAAAAACAGGTAAAATAAAAAATAAAATTAATGCATAATATTAAAATAAAATAAATATCTTAATATTAATTATTATAAATCATTAATTAAAAATTTACTATTTTAGAATAATCAGAAATTATTATCATTATTTTTAAATGTTTTATATAAAATGTACAATTAAAAAAGTATAATTAAAACTTGATTTTGAGTACAAACTCACAAGCAAATGAAATATATATATATATATATATATATATACACACATTATATTTTATTATATTATATATATACTGTATATATATATCACTGTGAAACGCGATTAAAGTTTTTGTTTATATGATTTATATGTGTGTGTACATTTATTATGTATATATAAAACACATACATGTATATATTTATATTCATATAATTTATTTGAAATGTAAATATATTTAATATATAAACAAAACATATTTTTCTTTGACTTTAACTACACAAAACAAACTGTGACATACTGTATGAGTCAGCTGCTCTCTTCTAGTCTAAGTGTTGTTGGTCAGAACAAACTGTGATGTGGATCAGATTCAGCCTGAAGTCAAACATCTGGCTACACAAGCCATTCAGTCTGAACAGTGAGATAAACTTCACCACACAATAACTGGGTGAAGCAGACTTCACTCATATCTGCTACATCTCCATGATTGACGTCTCCCATGCCTCCAGACCCACAGGCGATGAAGCACTTCCAGGGAAGCTTTCAATTAGGAAAGTGGAATAGCAGAGAAAGGAGTAAACGCTATTCTGACCTGCAGGCAACATGCCGCATTTAGCCAGGCAAGAGACCTCGAATTATCCATCAGCACAAAGCCAAACAAACAGCTACAAAGATACAAACACGCTCACTCGCCCCGCAAACCAGCCGGAGGAAATAACTCCTGTCTGACAAAAGAACATGTTTCAGTGCAAATTATAATGTCAGGATAACAATTTGAGTGAACTGATGCATTCTAAAAAAGTTGTAAAAATGTAAATAACACATCTAATACAATAAATAACAAAAAAATTAAGAATCATAAATATATTAGTAGCAAAAATAATACAAATCAACATAATAAAATAATAATAGCATAAATAATAACAAAAAGTATAAATAATATGAATAATTAGTGCTGTCAAATGATTAATCGCGATTAACTGCATCCAAAATAAAAACAATTTCATTATATATGTATGTATTTATTATGTACACTCACCAAAAGGATTATTAGGAACACCATACTAATACGGTGTTTGACCCCCTTTCACCTTCAGATCTGCCTTAATTCTACGTGGCATTGATTCAACAAGGTGCTGGAAGCATGGTGATCATAAAGGGATGGACATGGTCAGAAACAATGCTCAGGTAGCCCGTGGCATTTAAACGATGCATATTGGCACTAAGGGGCCTAAAGTGTGCCAAGAAATCCCCCACACCATTACACCACCACTAGCAGCCTGCACAGTGGTGACAAGGCATGATGGATCCATGTTCTCATTCTGTTTACGCCAAATTCTGACTCTACTCAACAGAAATCGAGACTCATCAGACCAGGCAACATTTTTCCGGTCTTCAACTGACCAATTTTGGTGAGCTCGTGGAAATTGTAGCCTCTTTTTCCTATTTGTAGTGGAGATGAGTGGAACCCGGTGGGGTCTTCTGCTGTTGTAGCCCATCCTCCTCAAGGTTGTGCGTGTTGTGTATGCATTAAATATATATATATATATATACACACAAACACATAATAAATATGCACAGTCCACACACACACACACACACATATATTATGAAAACAAAAACTTTTATTTTGGAAGCAATTAACTGAGATTAATCATTGTTTGTAAGTAGTTATATATATATATATATACATAAACTATGATTATAAATTATTGTATGACTGTAAATAAAAGTAACATGATAAAGTGCACTAAAACAATCCCTTGTTGACACTTGAACATTTCCTCTCGGGCAACGTGTCAACATTAAACAGTCCCTGTCTAGTGTGCATCAATCGGCCAGCTGAGGTTTCACACTCCTCGTTAGTTCACGAAGGAAAATGAATCCAGTTCACTGACAGGATCACTCACAATGGAAACAATGGACGAAAAATAGCTTGAGCACAAATCTCCAGCTCAACTTGTGTTTATTAGTGCCTCTCAAACAGACACAATTATTAGCGTGTCAGTGTATGTGACGCTTGTCGTATGAATGTGGCATAGAAACGAGAAGAGTGACAGCGGCTCCAATAAGAGCTAAAAGAGCAGAGCATCCTTCTGCGATATGAGAAAATACCTCGGATTACAGCAGTGTATGAATCATACAATGACTTTTATGATTTTTCGGTTGACCGCTCTTAGTTTTCTCGCAATAACTTTTTATGTAAGTAGTATATTTTTAATGTAAAAAATATGTTATGTAAAATAAATTAGAACAACAGAATGATAGAAGAATAGATGGATTCTGTGTGTTGTGTCCGGTTCAGTTCTAGGCTGATGAAAGGAGAGCGAGACGGTTCTTCAGTTCACTCTCTGCCTCTCTCGCCCGCCGCTGCGCTGGAGAATGTGTGTGAAGGTTGAACGGAGATGACACAGCTGGGAAGCGTCGCTGGACGTCATACACCCTCTCGCTCACTGATCTTAAGCACTTCTTAAGACTCCATTAATTGGGAGGGGGTTCCTAGAAATGGCTGACTCCCTGTGTAGTACTGAACTAGAAGACAGTGGTGGAGAGCCGCCTTAATTAAAGCCGAGAACAACGTCTCAGAACCCCCGGAGAGGATACCTAAGGGGATTGAGCATGAGGGAGGGCATGAGGAGACACAACGAAAAAAGAGGCTAGTGTGATAATTGTAATTGTGTTGGGGAACAAAACGAGAAGGGCATGAAGTGCGAGACAGACGCGGGAGCGAGACAATCAGCCGGGGCTCGGCGGGGGGGTGGACTGTGGCAGGCTGGGTAATTGGAGGTGAAGGCAGCGGGGCTGCTTCGAGTCGAGGGGAAGGCGGTCTCCACAGAGTCTGCAGGGGAGACACCTCAGCGAAGACACCCGGTGCCGAGGCTGTAATTGGGTGGCAGGCACCTGGCATCAGGAGGAGAAACAAAATAAGCATCGGATTTGTTCAATTCGGCTGAAAACTCAAGTGGTTTCTCAGAGGATGCTCTTTCGTTGCTCAGGAGAATGGACAGAGTTAGTTTTTATTCGGTTACACTCGGTAACCCTTTATTTTAAGCTGTCATAATACAGAGTAGTTACCTAATTAGGTTCCTAGTAGTAGCCATTGTACTTACATTAAATAAAATGCATTTATCATGTTACTAAGTTAAGGAACGGCCTGTACTTATACAGTTCGTAATTACGTAGATGTAACCAGGCAGCTACTGTTACACAAACTGTACACTTAAGTACAATCTTGATACATTTTGTTTTAAGTAGGAAACACCTGTGTAATTTTCTTTCATTTTAAAGTAATTAGAAATGTATGAAATGTATTTAAGCTGAGTTAAAATAAGGTTTAGCTAGATAAGGTTTACAGTATAGATACACATGAAGTACACTTAAGTACAATCTTTAACATTATGTCTGTATACTTACATTTATAATTACATATAAAGTCATACATTGTATAAATGTGTCAAGCAACACATTTGTGACAATCTTTTGGTTACATAAGCTGTGTAATAGACTTAGTCTGTTACATGTGTTACATTAGCTGCCTGTTACTGTTGTAGCTGGCTACTACTTAGTACCTAATTAGGTAATT
This sequence comes from Enteromius fasciolatus, assembly GCA_032361145.1. Lineage (NCBI taxonomy): Eukaryota > Metazoa > Chordata > Actinopteri > Cypriniformes > Cyprinidae > Enteromius > Enteromius fasciolatus. The sequence goes on along the minus strand of JAUMHR010000070.1, from coordinate 19,620,783 downwards.
ACTCTCGATTATGGACACCGTAAAATAAAATGTTACCCTTTATTTTGACAGTACACTACTTTGATGGTCCTGTAACTTTGTAACTACGTCAACTACATGTCAACTAATTATTATTCATTTGGAACAGACAAGTGTTACATGTCATTGTATGCATAAAAAGCATAAAAATTCCATACTATGTTCGCACCCTGTGCAGACAGGCTGGTTAGTTACGGTATGTTTTGAAGCATGGCAGCTGGTTTGAGTTGGTTTAAGCTGGTCCTTAGCTGGTCATGAGCTGGTCCTAAGCAACTAACTCCTGTTCAAACTAGCTTCCATGCTTCAAAACATATCTAACCAGCATACAGTATGCTGTTTTATCAACAGGGCAGACATTTAGAAAAGTAAGTTTCTCTGATTACAGAAGCTACAGGAGGTTATTTTAATTCTGTGTCAGAATGCATGCTTTTGTTTGGTTTGTGTGACTCCACCCACTGCCAATTTACCCAATAGGGTGAACATCCTGGGTTGCCAATTGGTAGAAAATAATACATATTGAAGCCAAACAAATTGGGTTTGCGATCACAATCCGACTCAATAAACCTCAGCATCCATCTGAATATCTTTTCGACAAGAGGATTATTAATGGATAAACTTGTCAAAGGACCGTTTCCCTCCTTTGTTAATTACATTTGTTCTTGTTGCTTGCCTTCAATCTGGCAACCAACATAAGCATCACGTCTGAGGAGGCGGCGGCTGGAAAAACAACTGTCTCCAACATTGTTCCACATTTCAACCATTATTTAGCTGTCGATATTACACTGCACCCTTAAATCAGGTCAACATTAAGATCTCCATTTAACCTTGTTGGTGTCTTGGAGAAAACAGATGAGATATTAGAGGGATATTGCTCTGCTGCTCATTATATATAGATAAATGTTGACATACAGTAAGAGAATAGAGATGGATTTTGGTTAAAGCACTAATTAAATTGCAAAACTGCATTACAATGCAATGCAATAAAAAGAGTTAATTGTCATGTAGCTATCTAGCATTTTGAGTTCATATTCAGATCTTTGACTGTTTGTAGACTTTAGAAGAGAAGGATGCAATGTCTTCTGTAACTCTGAGATTACTTTGGTCTGAGAAGCAGGAGACTTTGGCAAAAGTCTCAATTTAATCTCACCGCTATCTAGAAGAAGCAATTGAAAAATTAAAGAGATATCGCACACAATTCGCCTCTCCTGGAGGAAGAGGCAAAATCAGCTTTCGGATTTGCTCAGTGCCGCAGAATCTCCAGGAAGCTGTACGAGAGATGGAGAAGCTATGGGATTGAAGCTTTCAAGAGGAACAAGAGACAAATAGATTGAATAAAAGGTGAACGGGGGGGCTGAGTGCTCGAGCCCGAGGAGAATGATATTGGACTTTGGGAAAGGAGAAGTGGAGAGGATTGGAGGAGGTCGGTAATGAGGCAGAGGAGGAAGAGTGGCAGAGGAGGACAGCAGCAAATAGGAAAACACACGGAGACAGAGAAACACTGAGTCATGAGGGATTAGAGAGATGCAGCTGAGGGAAAAAAGGAAAGCTCAATTAAAAGAACTGGGTCAGAGGAAACATGAGGAGGCTTTTTGAAGTGTCGAGTGCTACATTTCAAAGCGCCAAGCAATGGTCCTTATGCAAGACTGAAGATCTGTGACCTTCTGGAGGCCATGTATCATTGTGGACTTTATCTGAGAAGACTGTCACAAAGAGACTGGAAAGCACTTGACATGAGAGTGAATTACAAAGAATACCATGTCTTAATCCAAAATCTCATTTTTGCTCTCGTTTTTAAACTTGACCTAGTATTTTGGTGATTTTTAGTGACTTTGTAAAGTCTTGCTTATTTTGTTAATTACAATGTAAACTATTAAAATGCACTTTCATTCATTGCAGTAACTCTGAAACAAAGTCGAACTTAAAAAAACCTTCATTTGAAGTACAAAAATGACTAAAACTAAGTAAATTAATGTTAAAACGTGCTAAAATGGTGCTAGAAATTATAGAAGCACATAACAAAATGACTAAAATGATAAAAATAAAAACAATTTCAAAAGGCCAAATTAAGATATAATTCATTTATTTTATTTAAAATAAGATCAAATTACTCTAATAAACTAATACAATTAAAGCTAAATAATAATCTATTAATTAATTTTAATATTTAGCTGTAATTAGTTTAGTTTATTTACTAAATGACAAAAACAAACAAACAAACATGAATGTTAAAACTGAAAATGTGAAATATTTGTTATTCAAAATATTATTAAATATTATAATAGTATATAATTAGTGTCAAAATGGTATTGGCTTTTTTTGCAAACTAATTAATTAATTTTGTAAAAATTTGTAAAACATTGTCACATTTAATGATGATGATTTCACATGCTTAAACCTGGGGGGAACTAATACATACGTACACTAAAAATGACATCCAGACCATTTGGGAAATTAAAAATATTTAAAGCCATTCATTTATTAGTTTGTTAAGATGCTACATGGTTTGACATTTAGCACCTAATGCAATAAAATTGAGAAAGTGAATGTAGAAACTCTCACTGACTGATCTTAAAATGTCAGTGCCTTATTTTGTCTTAAGATGCACACTAGTAATGTTTATAAAAAATGCTTAAATGTCCTGAATTGAACTGATCTAATCCTGTCTTAGTCTAAGCTTCGTCTGTGAAAATGGGCCTACAGTAAAACTATCCAAACACAAATAAGGCCCACATTTTCAACATTTATTGCATCGTTTAAGTTCCTTTGCATGAAAAACCTGTGTTTTGGTAGAGAAAGGGTAAAAGCCCGTCTGTCCAAAGTTAAATATTCAGAGAAGAATAATCAAAAACTCACAGAGACTATAGAAGCTTCCTAATCTCTCAACATTTGCCTTCACCATTGTTGGAATCTCAGCAGCCATCTTTGGCTCATCTCACGCTCTCGTCACCTCCTGAACCGTCTGATAAAGTATGTAAACATGAAAATCCATCGGGAGGAGGGAGCAGGAGATGCGTTGACACATTAAAGAGTGGCACATTAAAGTCCTATGTACGTTTTGCTTAAATTCAAAAAGTGTTTTTCACTCAAGTGTTTGGGGACTACCCTTGATATGTCAATCAAGCTGATTTTGAAGTGCGCTGGGGTGCTGGGACAGGGTGGATGGGGAAAAGGTGGAAGACCAAAAAGGAGTGCGAGGTTTGTGATGTCTCTAGCTCATTCACCGCCTCCTCCCGAGACACAGGAATCCAGAATTAATGGGTCGGAAAAGAAGAAAGGATGGAAATTTAGACAAGAATTGCAGGCATTAAAGAGAGAGGAGAAACTTAGAACTTAATTAATTCTTCCAAGACTTTGGACTGAGATAAAGACGAGACAATGTTCAGGGGAGAAGTTTCATCAACATTTAAAGGAATAATTCAGCCAAAAACTCGCTCGCAAAGTCCTTCCTAAATCTGACTTACTTTCTTTCATGCACCACAAACAAGTGCATTGTTGAAGAACTCTTTCCCACACAACAGTTTTAGTTTAGTATTATTATTATTAGTTTTCGTAAATACTTTGTGAATAACATGTCTATATAGTGTATAGCACTTATATATTATTAATCAAATATTTTTTTATATTTTTTTTAAACATATCTAGGCTATATATATATAATTTAATATTTTTATATAACTTACATATGATTTATTTATGATTTTTAATACATTTTTATAGATTCGGTTTTTTATAAGACTATACATATTGTATTCTGTTGTATTTATTAATTTTAGTTCATTTAGCTTCAATTATTTTAGTACTTTTACTACAAAAAGTTACAAATCTCTAGTATTGTCCAGTAAGTGGCTCTAAAAAGTTAACACATTTTAAAATACGATAACATCTACCTCGTTAACCTCGACCCTAAACCTACCTGATAGTGTTAACAAAAGCAAACATAAGATCAAAACTAATCTGCTTAAGCACATTTGCTTCTACAAGTCTCTTTTAGCTAGATATTGCAAGTGCAGTGCTGTACCGGGTGAGCTCACGAGCAAGTTTACAATGTCACAAACACTATATATATGGAGCTGGTTATGTTTTGCAAAAGAAAAAAGCATTAATGTAAAAATAATGTGTATTGGTAAAAGCCTTTTAAGGGCATAATGTAGTTTTGTGCAATGAAATGCATGAAAATAAGTCTTTATTAAATCATAATTTGCATGAAAAGGAATAAAACTTGTTGGTGTTTTATCACCATAGTGTTCATTTTAGCAGTGAATTGCATGTGAATGGTATGTTTTTTGGTTTTTATGAAAATAGCAGAGGCATGTTCTTACCCTCAAAAATCAGATATGTGCACTTTGAATAAGTGCATGACTTTGTATTTTAGTACTTTGCCAACTGCGTTCCACAGAAGAAAGTAAGTCCTCACTTAAACTTGCTTCTAAAGATCATCTGGGGTCTGATTCACAATTGCAAACAGAAGCAATTCAGCCTAACTTAAGCAAGTGAACCATTATCGAGTATAATTTGCATGTTTGAAATGCTCATCATCAATTAATATATATGCATGTCTCCTTGCTGCCTCTCCTGAATAAATTGCCGTTTAAGAGTATCTTGCTTTCTCCGCAGCAGATAAACACAAGAGTTCCTCTGTACATGTTAAGTTCTGGGGTTAAATCCAAAGGGACTAATACTTCAATGACATGTCTTCTGAGTCGTTAATTAGCTACACCGTTAAACAGATAACACTGCAAGTGTATTTTGAACACGTTGTGTGTAGAAAGCCCTTAACGTACCTCTCATTGGCCTGTTCTTCATCACGTAGATGCTTTCTCTCAGTAAATGCGCAGGACTCTCTTCTGGAATAACATTTCTGTTTTCTCTCTGTGAAGTGACCTTGAGCTTTGGGCACTCAATAAATAAAACTTCATAAAGCTTCACAGCTCAGGATGAGTTTCTGTTCAGTCGAATGCTTCTAACATTCCTCAGCAGAATATAAACTCAAATAAGACTATAGGTGACATACGGTGAGAGTAGCAGATCAGAGACTGATAATTGCTTGCGCTCAGATCAAAATGCCTTGATTTCTTTGCATATAATGTATGGAACTCTGCATAGATTTGACAGGAGCATTAAGGTCTTTGAAAAAAAAGGAGACAAATATGAGAAAGAGGAGTTTTGTATTTAATATCACTAAATCATTTTGCTCTTCTGAAATGAAATTTGATTTAAAAAATAGACCCAAATTAGTCAAAAGTTGTCAAACAGTAAAAATATAGGGTTAAGGCATAATAAAGACAACTAGAAATGTTTGTAAAAGTTAATACAAAATTCATTTTGAAAATTAAAATGACTAAAAATAAATATTTGTAGCAAATATTAAAAAAATAAATGAAAAAATAAAACATGGGAAAATGTTTACATGTTAGATGTTAGGTTAAAAGACTGAAATATTTGACGCGACGATGTAAAATAAAATACTAAATTAATTAATTTTAGATTAAAAAAAAATAGTATTTCTCGCAAATCTAAAAATTCATTTGCCAAAAAAAGGAAAATACTATGAATATAAAAAAAACTAAATAGCTTATGTAATCTAAGTAAATATAAAATGCAAAAATGAATTATTTCTTGCAAAAAAAAACACAAAAAAATGCATTTAAACTAAATATTTTATACAAAAATGTAAATAAAAAATTTAAATATATAAAAATTAACAGCAAAAAGAAAAACCTGTGAAATAAATCTGTCGAAAAACAAATAAAGACCTGTCTGAAAATTAGTAATGAAAACATTTTGTTAAATTTATATATCCTAAAACGTCATCATGCGAAATTCCTTCATTTTAACACAACAAATGCGTTTTGAAACTCTTTAAGAGACACGTGTGATATTATTGGGATTTTATTCTCAAGAGAAACATCAGAGAACAAGACTCCAGACACTGTCTGGGAAAAACGAATGAGGTATTAAAGTGATTTCATGTTTGATTTTTCTCTCTGTGGAAGGTGTAGAGCTGAGAGTCAACAGGAGAGTTTGTGAACCTTTGACCCGTGCTGAGCCCGGAGGCCAGCAGATATTTACATAAGGAGTCAATGTTTTGGGAGCAATCAGCAGACCAAGGTGGACCTGCGCAAACACACAGAGGAGAGGAGGTCCACACCTGCTCCGGTCCACACCCCTCTTATTATCCCCGCCACCCCCCGGAGACGCTTTCACTTCCTGTCAGATTCAACTTTTCAAATCCAGAAATCCGGAGCTTGTTGCCATGGCAACTGCCACAGTGGGGAGGAGGGAAAAAATCTGCCGCATTGCTGGACTTGGCATGAGTGCGATGTTCGTATGTAAGTGTGTGTGTGTGTGAGTGTGTATGCATCACACATGAGCTCTCAATACACATTGGCAAATGATTGGAGCGCTCCCAGACAGGAAACACACACCGTAGGTGCTCTGGTGGAGGTGTTTAGATACACGCCACATCTTCAGTTACACTGCACTCGTAAAAAATACGTGAGCAGGCGCAAAGCACCCTTGGGCGAGTGCATGCCATTGTGAAGTCACGCTCACGAGCCATTTGCTTCCGTCATCTAACGTAAAACGCTCTTCATTTACTCGTTCTCGTGCCGTTCCAAAGCCTTATGAAGGATGCCAAAGAAAATATTCAGAAGAACAGTTTTAGTTGAGTGCAAAACAACATTTTCAGACATTTTTCAAAATACTGCATATTAATGTGCTTTAATGTTCCTCTTGGGAACTGAAAGTATATGTTGAAATTTATGTTGTGCATTGCATGTAAAAAAAATTAAGATATACATGATGTAATTTTTTCAGCTTGTTGCATATTTTCTTTTTGAAAAGAAAAATGCGAACACACATGCTTAGTCAAAATACACTTTAAATATTTCATTTTCTTTTTTATTTACATAATTTCTATAATTGTATCATATAAATTAGATAGGTTTTTACTATAATAAATTACAATTTATATAAATGTATTTATATTATTTGATTAATTTATAATTATTCAGTTTTAGAGCAAATATAAAAATGCACTATTACATTTTATTTATAGTTTATTATAGTTTATTTAAAAATGTAATAGTGCATTTTTATATTTGCTCTAAAACTGAAGAATTATAAATAGAAATAAAATCAATATAAAATTATGTCATTTTAAAATTAATATTAAAATAAATACAAAATATTATTTTATAGCATTTTTAAATATTTTATATAATATTAAAATAATATTTCTAGCAAACATAAAAACATACATTGTTATATTTTACATATAAAAAAAATAAATACAAAGTTAATTAAAATATTTCATATGAAAACAGATAAAAATAAAAACTAAATATCTGACCACAATTAAAAATTAATTTCATTTAAAATATCTTTAAAATAAATGAAAATATTATTCTAGCAAATATAAAAATGCATTGTTAAAAAGAAAAAAAAAAGATAAATAACAAATATAAAATTTCTAGCAAATATAAAAACTATTTTAACTATTTTAAATATAGTATAAAAAGTTAAAAAAAAAAAACATTTGAAAAACATTCATCTTAAGATTATAAATTCACTGCTAAAAAAAGAAATACTACTAATTGTTTTGGTTGTAGCGTCAGGTCAAGTGGCAGGGAAACAAAAAAGTACTGGCCTAAAAGAAAAATATCTGTAGGTACTTGACTTTGGAGCAATGTGCACTGATGGACTGTTTATAATATAGGACCAGTACATATATGAAGTGAATTTGGATTCATTTCATGTCATTCACTTCTGATTGGTCACCATCTGCCAGTGAGGATATACAGATGCTTCCAGATGGACAAAGTTGGGCCTCTAGGTTCCCGGTAGACCCGTGCTGTAAAAGAACATCAGTGATCTGAGAGCTGGGATATTGTCATTCAGCCGATCCCATTCTCTATTGATCCCAGTCTCTCATCAAGCACGTTTCCTTGAAGATGCAATTTCCAGCACATCAACACCAGGCTGGAGCACTTTGTTCCAGACACACGACGGAGTGATTGATCTCAGTCTTTCACCGCGGCTGCAAACACACTCTTCTGATGCCAGAGTGAAGCAGCGTGCCACAAGTGCACCAATATTACACAAATACAGTATGTCCTCTGCACAAATCACAGCAGAAAGGGTGCAGTGATGTAACAGCCGGAGAAATCTGCATAAACACGTATTCCAGCTAAATCACAGCTTTGACGAATGTTGTAAAAAACAACAGTTTGCCGCCCACGAATCGGTACTGTGAGTATTTTACTGCGTATCCATTTTATTAGCTGCCAACCTGTCACACTGAGCCTTGACAGTGACCAAACTCTTCTCTGCAAAAATATCAAAGATATACTGATTTTAAACATTCACAAAACATTAATTTTTATATGATTTAATTGGGAATA
>JAUMHR010000070.1:19592338-19608192 GCA_032361145.1 Enteromius fasciolatus | reverse complement strand
TGGTGATTGGCAGGCATCTACTGGTCATGCTGCCTCTTAAAATGTAAGACAATTGAGTAAGTTTTTTTATTTTTTATGAAAATTATTGATTTATTTATTTACATTTCAAGACAAATTCTCACCAATGTATTGCATTTTTTATATGTAATTCTGTAAATATTATTGGTTTCTAATTACTGGAAAACATTATTTAGACTGTAATGCAATAAAACCTTTTTAATCGGCATAAGTTATATTACTTTTACATTTAAATTTTACATGAATATATAATATAATTATTTTTTTCTTTCATTAGAAATGATCTGGATTGTAAAAGGAGTGAAAGCTAAAATTAATATGAAATATTTCTGTTATTTGCAATAAAATAAACATGTAAAATGAAAATATATATATATTTTTATTGTTTTTATAATTTATTTTTAATAAATAAAATTTAAACTATAACTTGTTTTAAAATAAATTAGAAATTAAAATTATAATTTATTTTTATTTAAAAAAATAAATATTTATAATTTTACTTTAATAAAAATTATTTTATATTTTTTATTTTTGCCAAGAAAATTTTTCTCATTTTAATTAATTTAACTAGATGTAAAAATGAATAAAAATATATAGACAAATAGATTTAAAAATATATGGATTAAAAAAAAAACTTATATAAATTACAAAAACAGCAACATTACTAAAACTTTACAATTTAAATTTAAAATAATTAAATAATAATCATGTATTAAGATTTAGGTTGGGTTTAAGTGTCAAAATCTGGTGCTAAAAGTCTTGGTAGACCCCATTTTCTTAATATTTTTTTCCCGTTTCTCCTCCTGATTTTGGGGTGAAATATTCCCAGGTCACAGTCCTGACAGGTTTTAAGACATTCACCCAATTACCATTCCACACACTTGTACTCTCTCACACTCTGTACCTGTTCGGACCGTAAGGAGGATTGTAACACTTCCCGCTCTGTTCGTTCTGTCCTCCGCCGCCCTTCTTTTATTTGAATCAGTGAGAGACCGGGATCGGCCGCCTGTCTTAGGTAATCAACATCAGAGGCCATGAACTGCTGCTAATTGAATGCTATCCTCATTGTCATGCATGGATGCGTTCTCTCCTCCTCTCTGCTCTTGTCTTTCCACCTTTTCCAGCTCTCTTCCCCTAATACCAGTCCTCTTGTGGCCCTCAATTGCCTGTTCTCCCACAGATGTAGGAAGAAAACAGGCCTTGTTTGAAGTACAGACGAGGGGAGGGCTGGGAAATACAGGCCGTCGTTGTAGTGCTGGGCATCTGAATTCATCTCACTCGCTTCTTCTGAATCATTCCCACTGAATCGTTCCAAGTTCACCAAAACGATCTGTTCAGATTCGTTCACTGATTCGTTCAAGAGCTAGATACATCTTCACACATTTATAAGTGATTCGTTTAAAAACTAAATACATCAATCTGTAAATGTCTTTATATGAATATTTATTTTGCTACAGCATGAGAAATTCTAATAATTTATCTATTGTATATACTGTATGTGTATAGTACAGTTTGAAAAAATAATCAGCATAAATTATTTATATAACTATTTTTTGTTTTTAAATATAAAATGTTAAATAATACAATATAATATAATATTTTCTTTTTGAAATAATATTTTGATATAATATTCTTTTATCAGAAATTAACTGGATTGTAAAAGGGATATATTGTATTTATGTGTATAGTACCTTCATAGAATTTATTTTTACTGTTTTAAATATATAATTAAAAAAATATTATATAATATAATATTTTTCAAAAATCTTTTTTCTTCCATTAGAAATTAGGTATATATTGTATATATGTGTAGTTTAAAAAAAATCTAATATAAAATATAAATATTTCATTGAAAATAAAAATATTTAAAATAATTGACAGTTGACTGTGATTGAACAATTGAATATAAATATTTGAAATTAAAATTCAATTCAAAAGATTTTTTGTATCAGTTTTGTGGAAAAAAATAAATAACATTTTAATATTTAATTTTAAATGAATACATTTTAATCAGTTTACACATACACATTCTTTAATTTTATAAACATAATTTTAATCAATAAAATATATTTGAAATTCTTTTAGAATTTTTTTAAAAATCTGTAATATTGTAATTTGTTATATTGGCTACATTTGCAATATTGGATTAGTTTGTTTTATGTAATTCCATTTATTTATATGTTTATGTACACGTATTGACAGACAGTCTAGGCTCTAAATATAAGGCTCCTTCTCACTTAAAAGCTATTTATTTCTGCAGTGTTCTTTATTTCCATGCACTGATGACTGGCTCACTCAAAAGCAATTCATTCACAAACAAACAAAACACTGAAGGTAAGGAGAATGCTACTACACAGGCTGAGGCGAGTAAACAGAGTCTGGTACTCTTCTAATTCCTTAACAAGTTTGCCTCATCCTTGCCCCGAGGTCACAGTGAAAGCGCTCTGAACTGTGACTACACTTATTTGCTCTTTCACAAACAGATGTTAGAAATGATCAGCTGTGCTCTGGGATCACATGAAAGGTCAGCGGAGATAAAGCGGGGACGAGACGAGGAAGGTTAATGCGACACGAGATGACAGAAAGAGAAATAATTGAGGATGCATGACAATCACTGCCTTTCTTGCATTGAAAATCCCCCCAGAACGGCATCATTATGAATAATGCAATGCACCAGAGAGTGACATACATAGCCTCCGCTTGCATCCACTTACTGCGGACCATTTATCATTTATAGAGATGCACATGCTTCTAATTAATTCCCGCGCCGTGCCCAACTAATAGGAACACTGAACTCATCCCTCTGAAAATTACACCTCTGACCCTCTGCTGCAAGGTCAGACTCTCAGCATCGCATCACAGGGACCTTCAAAACAGGCGTCACTGTGTATTAGAAAGTGCTGGGGACAGTGGCGGAGAAAGATGAGCTCATGAATATTAATTAGGCTTCACTGAAGTATCTTAATGCTCTTTTGCTGTTTTGATAAAAAAAAAAAAAGTCAAGTATAAAATGGATTGATCTAGAGATATGGTTCGCACTAGAGTATTGAGTCATTTCTAAATATCTTGTCCAATACATAAATAAATTAAGTGTGTGTGTGTGTGTGTGTGTATTAATAAAATTACCAATCATTTACAAATCAGGTTAATTTAAATAATAATATATTATTAATATTATAACAGTATATTTATATATAACTGTGCATCTAAAGGGCATTAACATATTAACTGGAATTATATTTAGATTTAATACCATTCTTCTATTTTTATTTTCCATTTTTATTTTAATACATATGTTACGTTTTTAACTGTAAATCAAGTTTGCACATCTTCATTTTACATCATTCTTTTACATTTTTTCAAAATACAAAAAAGGCTTATTATTCCATGTAATTATATTCATCAAATATATCTTTAGTCTTTTACATAATTAACCTTTTTTACAGTTAAAATAATCCAAAAAGACTTAAGAAGCAACACTGCATGAAACTTGTTTTGTATTTTGTACTGTATTTTGAATACAAGAATATTTGATTTACTTCAATAAAAAATATAATAATAATTATAAAAATTATTATTATTATCTAAATGAATATATATATATATATATATATATATATGTGTGTGTGTGCTGTGTATATTTATTATGCATATATAAATACACAAACAGTATATATTAGAAAAAATGTGATTTTTATATATTAAATATATTTATATTTCATATAAATCATAAGAACATACACATGAAAATACATGTACATATTTTACTGTACAGTATTTTGTGTGTCTTTTTATATAGATTATAACCAATACACAGTACACGCACATATATTTTATATAAACAAAAAGTTTATTTTGGATGCAATTATTTGTGATCAATCGTTGCCCAGCACTGTCAAATAAAGTATATTACAAATAGAATGTACAAAAACATAATATAACATCATTTTAATCACACATTTCCATGCAACAAACATCTGTACACATTATGAAATGATTTTTATGTAAATTGCTGCACTTTGCATTGAAGAATGGCTCAGCAATCAGCAAAAATCAGTATTTGCAACTCTTCATGCAAGAATGGTTTTACAAACTCTTTACACAGAAATTCATTCCCTTCGTTTTTCAGAAATGCGGTCCACGAATGGCTATTTTTTTGAGGCGAGACAAAGTTCACAGTGATAAATCCTTCTTTTTGACCGACTCAAGTGCTGCATGAACTTCCAAAAAATATCATTTGATAACTTCATCCCTACATCTGCCGTCGTGTCAGAAATGACCTTTTGCTGTAGTGTTAACATTTTCTTTCTCGGTACGAGAGATTCAGGGGCTGACAAGCGCAACGATGACTCAGGAAAACATTAAAAAGAACAAATTCAATGGCAGATCGAGTCTCGTCAGCACATGCTAATGAAACACGCTTCTGCTCCAGAACTACAGATGCATTAGCAGATGCTTTGAGGGGCTCGGACCACCGATTTAAAGCTTGAAGCCCAAAAAGGACTTCAATATTCGATTTAGCGCAAAATGGCAGAAGCTCTAAAGAGCATCTTGTGCTTTCATCTTCATTTTTCATCATATTGTTTCTTTGTTTAGCAGTTCTTAAAATGATAAAACTTTGAAAAAAAGAAGAAAAACAAATTAAAAACCATTTCATGCTTTTTCCTAAAATGCCTCCAAGTGCTTAAATCAATAAAAAATACAAAAGTAAAAATACAAAAACAAGTCTAAGTATCTGCAGTATTGCTCTTTGATTGTTTTTAGGATTATTTTTTAATTAATTTTTTTTGTATATTTGTTTAAGTTTTTTTTTTTCCATTTTCTTTTCATTCAAAAAAAAAATTTGCACAATTTTTCTCCTATTTTGTAATGCATAATATTTCATAAATTAAAATGGCTAATAATTCTCTCAATAATTATTTAGAAAAAAAATATATTTTTTTACTGTATATTATTATTAATATTATTTCTACAGCCTATATTATAATATAATATCTATATTATATTATATTATAAGAGAACTATATATTTGTATAATATAATATAAATTAAAAATAAAGATTATTATAATGTTTTACATGCATTTAGCCATTTTGTTGTAACTGACTGTAAAATTTACTAGTGATTTCTGAATTAAACTTGCTTCGACACCAAATTGTTCGTCAGCACAGCCAAACCCACTGAAGGACATCTTATAATTCACACGCAGCGCATTAGAAACGTCCCACCATAAATAACACCAATTCTCCAGTCACAACAAACGTGGACTCTCCAATCTGCCCACTGTGTCCAACAGCACCGCTGCTGAAGAAATTGATTATTTTCTTCTCTTCTTTTGGCCATTTTCACCTGGGTGCTTCACAAAACTGTAATCATTGTCCGGACCCCCTCGGCCCGTCTCAAACGCTCAGTGAACCGTCTGGAGAAGCCCAGCGAGCTTCTCATCACCTCCTGCTCCAGCACACAGCTGCTTGAGAGTGCCAGAGTGGACGAGAAAGCCTTGTCCTTTATGCCTCATAAATTGTCTTTCGGAGCGTCAGCGTTGAGGTATTGATCTGAGAAAGACAAACACACCCCTCTGAGCTCCCATCTATAATGTGTCCATTCACTGGAGTGCTGAAACGTGGAGGAAAATCCCTTCTGTTCTGAGTTACATGTATGTCTTTGATGAATTTTTAACTTCAGTATAATGTTTCTGCAGCCAGTGTTAAAGTCATGGCTTTGATTCCAGGATAAATACTTTTTACATCACATTTGAGAAAATCAGAAGGCAAAAAAAAAAAAAAAATTATATTATATTTAGTGCTGTCAAATGATTAATTGCATCCAAAATTAACATTTTTCTTTACATAATATATGTGTGTGTAATGTGTATTTATTATGTATACAGTATATACACACACACACTTGCATGTATGTAAAGAGAAATTTTAGATTTATATAAAATTTAATATATATTAAATATATTTATATATAATATAAAATAAAGAAATATCAATGTATATGCATGTTAACATTTTTAAGATATACACTGTCTGTGGATATTGACTGCATTATGTACTGCAACATCTGGACAGACCATCATCCCATCACTCCTCCAGCCCAAACTAACCCAGCTCTCTGTCCCTAGCTCTGTCTGTCAGTGGATCACCAGCTCTCTGACAGACAGGCAACAGCTAGTGATGCTGGGTAAAATCACATCCAGCACCCGTATGACCAGCACTGGAGCTCCTCAGGGCTGTGTTTTCTCCCCACTGCTCTTCTCCCTCTACACCAACGACTGCACCTCTAGGGACCCCTCTGTCAAGAAGTTTGCAGATGACACCACATTCATCCAGGATGGTGACGAGTCTGCTTACAGACAGGAGGTTAAAGAGCTGGCTGTCTGGTGCAGTCATAACAACCTGGAGCTCAACACGCTCAAAACAGTGCAGATGATTGTGGACTTCAGAAGGAACCCCCCTGCTCTCCCCCCAGCACTGTGGCTACAACAGAGTCATTCAGGTTCCTGGGCAACACAATCTCCCAGAACCTAAAGTGGGACACTCACATTGACTTGAAAAAGGCCCAACAGAGGTTACACTTCCTTCATCAGCTGAAGAAGTTTAACCTGCCACAGGAGCTGCTGAAACAGTTCTACACCGCAATCATTGAATCCGTCCTCTGTACTTCTATAACTGTCTGGTTCAGCTCAGCTACCAAATCTGAAGACTGCAGAGGGTAGTCAGGACTGCTGAGCGAATCACTGGAACATTCCTTACTTATCCAGAGTGAGCATAAGGGCTAAGAAAATCACTCTGGACCCCGCACACCCAGCACACTCGCTCTTTAATCTGTTGCCATCTGGTCGACGCTACAGAGCACCAGAACGACCAGACACAGGAACAGTTTCTTCCCCCAGGCAGTGCATGTCATGAACACTTAACAATACACATGGTACACACAACATTATTATACATTATTTAATTAACACACTTATTTACATTTCATATTTGCACATATCATCATACATGTACAAACACTTCATACCTGTTCTTACTCGATAATCTATACTATATATTGTGTTTTTTCTATGTTGTACACTGTTTTGCATATTTGCATGCCTACTTAGGAAGCAACACAGATTGACAATCAATTTCACATGCTGTTGTGTAAATGGATTCGAAAACAGGTGTAAATACAATTAGGCAATTAGACACCCCCACTAAAGGAGTGGTTCTGCAGGTGGTGACCACAGACCACTTCTCAGTTTCTGGCTGATGTTTTGGTCTACAACCCACACAAGTGGCTCAGATAGTGCAGGTCATCCAGGATGGCACATCAGTACGAGCTGTGGCAAGAAGGTTTGCTGTGTCAGTCAGCATAGTGTCAGAGCATGGAGGCACTACTAGGAGACAGGCCAGTACATCAGGAGACGTGGAAGAGGGCAACAATCCAGCAGCAGGACTGCTTCCTCCAAATTGGTGTGAGGAGGAACAGGAGGAGCACTGCCAGAGCCCTGCAAAATGACCTCCAGCAGGCCACAAATGTGCATGTGTCTGATCAAACGGTCAGAAACACACTCTATGAGGGTGGTATTGGGGCCCGACGTCCACAGGTGGGGGTTGTGCTTACAGCCCAACACCGTGCAGGATGTTTGGCATTTACCAGAGAGCACCAAGATTGGCAAATTCATCACTGGTGCCCTGTACTCTTGAGCACATCTGGGACATCATGTCTCACTCCATCCACCAACGCCACATTGCACCACAGGATGCTTTAGTCCAGGTCTGGTAGGAGATCCCTCAGGAGACCATCCTCCTCCTCATCAGGAGCATGTCCAGGTGTTGTAGGGAGGTCATACAGGCAAGGTGGAGGCCACACACACTACTGAGCCTCATTTTGACTTGTTTTAAGGACATTACATCAAAGTTGGATCAGCCTGTAGTGTTTTTCCACTTCAATTTTGAGTGTGACTCCAAATCCAGACCTCCATGGGTTAATAAATGTGATTTCCCTTGATAATTTTTGTGCTATTTTTACTAAAAAATAATAGCTACAAACTAAAATACTAACTAAAAGTTTTTACAAACAAACAACAACAACAAAAAAAATTTTGAGTGTTGCTTCTCAAGTAAACTGATCTTGTTTTAAGAATTTTGACATAGCTGTAAATGATGCAAAAAAGACCAATAATGAATACTTTATAGTATACTATATTTTTAGTATGAAAGACTGATTTATCAGCTCTATTCAGATCTTTTCTCTGCACGCTTGCGAGTGCTTGACAGTGGAGCGAAGGAACGAGGTGTGTGTGTATGTGTGTCATGATGTTGTGTGCCAGTCATCAGCCGGAGCGAATCAGTCGAGGTGTCAGGCAGGTTAAGCACAACACAGTCCAGTGTATATCTCCCATCAAGTGTCGCAAATCTCCACACACTGACCGAGATTAAATCAAAGTCTGAGCAAGCCAAGCTGTTTATGACTCACAATCGGTCTGTTCTGTTGGGCTGCTGATGATTTGCCCTTTCACTTCCCACAGGACCAGCGCTATTCATTCCCTGCAGAGAGAAGAAGTCAGTCTGAACTGTCTCCAGTCAGTAAGAAATATTCTGCTTTGAATTCAGTACGCTTTTCCAGTACGCTATTTGCACTAGCACTGAAGTGTCATTGAACATTGCTTCATTTTTTTCATTTTTGTACCCGTTCATTATAGTATGGGTAATACGTGAACAAAAATTTTCACTTATTCATAAAAGCATGAAACTTGGTACACTTGTATAGTTTGCGGCCCTAAACATTTTCAGAAATGGAGCCATCGCAAAAACACATCAATGTTGCTATAGCGACCAATTAACTTTCCACCATAACCAAATTAGGTACAGTATTTTGTATCATATCTCCTGAACCAAGCATGGCAACACTGAAAAGTTGATGTCTACTGCGATCACTAAGGGTCAAGGATTACAGTGATACCACGTATAACACCATAAACCGATCAGGTGAAGAGATATCGGTGAGAAGTCCCCCACTTTAGAAAAGACAAAGTCTTAACGGTTAAACGCAGGAGAATCGCTAATATTTTTTGGGAGTAATCCGTAGGCAAGCTAGAGTCCAAGTACAAAACGATGATAACAGGGACACTAAATAATAGCTAAGTAACACTCGGCAGCGAGGTCAGGACTGAGCACACATTAAATAGACCAGGTAACAAGGTAAAAACTGAGACGAGCAAATCAATAACGAAGGCAACAAACAAGACGGCCAAAAGAACATGAGAACACGGACTGAAATCACGACACAACAATTAGATCATCTGGTTGAAATCAATGATAGAGCTGTGTGTCATCAGCAGAGAGAAGCTATGTGCTTATATAGTGGTGAAGTGAGGAAGTGTATGTAATGAAGAGAAGGGAGGAAACCCTGTGACCAGCTCTCCTCTCCAGCAAACCCTGAAAACACCTGCTGAAACCTGAATGGTTAAAGTTCAGTTGGTCTTTCTGTGAACGGACTAATGTTACTGTGTCAACGCTCAAAAAAATTATTCCCCAACATTGTATTTTCATTTAATACAAATATGTTTAAACAACTGCATTGTGTTAAAATGACTTGAAACTGTTTTGTTTAGTTTCAACTCAATATTTTCATTTTTAAAGAACATAAATGATTTTAATTGTGTAACTAGAAAGTGGATTTCTCCTTCCTATCATGCTTTGCACAGGGCAGGATAAGGATAGTAAATCTTGATATTAAAATGATATTAGGTGTTTTTATTAAGATGATAAAACTGGGAAATTTGTTAATGTTTAATGCTATTTTATGTTTGTATTTAAAAGTCCTTCTGCTATGTCAGTGTTTTGGGGGTAAAGTGTAGAGCATGTGCTTAGGGACCTGCTAATATCAATCAAAGTTGTTTTAATAATAATAATAATAATAATACTTTGGGCATGCTGTGGATGTATCAAAACCATCTTATGATATGCATATCAAGTTGGCTAATTTCTAAAGTTAAGTAAATCAAAACATATCTTTTTTTTCAGTCTAGAAGGATTTCTTCCTATTAAATTATTTTTCGGTTTAATGTTTTAGTTTCAGTTCAACAAGCAGAACATTTCCATTAAAACTATATTTGATCAAATGAAGTTGACCCAACTCATTTAAATTTAATCACAATAATTTGTTTTTATTAGTTGGGGCTACACATATTTATTGGATGGAAATCCTGCCTTCAATTAAATTGAGTTCATCCAATGAATCATTACTTTTGAGCGTATAAAGGCGTGAACCAAATGGTCCATTTCATTATTATAACATTCCTCAGGATCATCTTGTACGTAGATTACAGGATCTCCAGTGGGAAGGGCTAGAGATCTCACTCGAGCCTTTCTGTCTTCAGGTAAAAATAATATCCCACAGACCGAACTTTGGGGAAAGTAGCAGCTTATATACAAGTGTTAAGATTGTTTGAAGGAAGACATGGTAACATTACTATTAAAGAACAGCTACACTGCCATCTTCAATAAACTCCTCTCCCCACAAAAAATAGGCAAAAGCCCATTTAATTTTTGTATTAGAGAAATCTGGTACACTGGTGAGCCAAAAGACTGCTCAGCAAAAATACAGTAAAGATGATGATACATGGTATTGAGTATTTTCAATTATTAGAAATGAGAAGACCCTTCCAGCTTGACGTTTGACTTGTGGGGGGTGAGAAAGGAAAGATGTTAGAGAGAGATTGCGGAGTCTCCTGGATGTATCCAGGTATCTGTCAAGCCCGAGATAATAAGAATAGACTGGGAAGCAATGGCCAGAATTAAGGTTGTTGACAGCTGTCTGACAATTCCAGAGACGTACAGAAAATAACAGAGATGCAGCAGAAGAGGTGCAGATAGGACACAGCTTAGCAAGACTGTTTTGCCTCAGTGTGTGATGTTGAGTGTTGTTGAGAGAGATCAAGAATGTATTGGAAACATACAACCGCCTATAAGACTCTGCCTGAGAGGTAAGGAAAAATACACACTTATACATACATACACGCACACACATACATATATAAGATAACAATGTTGTATTGTACTAAATATTGGTTGAGCTGGTATGTGGTGGTGAATGTAAAACCATCGCCATGGCAACCACGAGGTGTTTTTGCAATGGCTCCATTTCTAAAATTGTTCATGGCCCTAACCTCTACAATTGTTCAAAGTTTCCTCTCAAAAGTTTAATGCTTTTATAAAAAAAGGAAAACAATTTGCCTACATTGTTGCACATATCACCCGGACTATTACTGGTGAATTCCCCGCTTGATTTTCTAGCGTGCACACATGTGTGTGTGTTGTTTGTGTGCTCTCTGCACGTGGTTGGTGTAAGTGGTTCCCGGGGAGAAGTCTTGATTAGATTACGCCGTTAGCTTTATAAGAAATCTCTAAGAGCAGCTACTCTGTTATTTGGGAGCGTGTTCATAACCGCACTTAACCTGTGTGTAAATTGCTATCTTGATGATTGGGCTGTATTCAGTAAGACAGGGCGTCTCCAAACTCCAGTAATTCAGTCCAGGTGTGACCAGATCCTCTGAGACCCACAGCACTCGTCCCGCCGGACGCTTCCACGCGTCTTAATTACTAAATTCAACTTCGTATTCGTATAATGATTCAGAGCAGATGTTTTTTTCTTCATCAAGTCGTAATGAGTTGCTAATTAAACGCCACCCAGAGGATCTCAGGCCCGGAGGATCGCGGCCGGCCCTTATCACGGCGGGATTTAATCAGCTGATACCGTCTCAGTTCCGTGTGACTCTTTGCTCCATGTAGCTTCTGACAGGAGACTGAGAAGAGCAAGTGCTTGAGTATTTTCATCTTTAACATACGACTGCAGAGTCGTGTGCGGATGCTAACGTTACCTGTTGAAGTCATAATTCACCCTAAAATCCAAATAGATACAATTAAATATATTTTAATTCAAGAATATTTTAGGAGCATTGAAGTGTTTTGCATTGTGACATTTTCATGACTGTAATAGTTTAACAGATATTTTGAGTGTTTGTTTTTTTTGTATTTTTCATTATTCTAAATGGCTAATGTGTTATCTTGTTGACATTTTGGATTATTTATTTATTTTGCATCAAAATAATGAGAATGATTTACATTAAAGTAATGAGGATAGGGATTGGGGAAAGAGAATAAATGTCACAAATAATAAAAACAAAATGTGCATAAATTGTGTTTCTGCAAAAAATAATGATAATTATTGATCATAATATCTTGTAACATGATATATTTATATAGGAATTACTATATTATTAATGTAAAAACATTAAAATACATACATTAATAAAAAAAAATTAATTATAAATTAATCATGTACATCATTAATTTATATTCGGGGTGGGCGATATGGAAAAAAAATATATCACAATTTTCTCTGGGGAAATCCCGATTCACGATTTCAAGAATCATTTTCAAGTTGGTTTTTAAGACTATTTTGCAAATTACAGAGGTAGGGGTGGGTGATATGGCAATATTTTTTCAAAAATATATCACGATTTTATCATGATTTTTTGTCATTGATTTCACTATTTTTCAAGTTGTGTGAGCAGTGCAGACAAACTCATTTGCCTTTTTTATAAAACAAAACTTTTCAAGGTAACAAAGTATAAAATAAACAAGGACAGATATTTAGGCCAAAATGAGCAAAGATAAAAATTGTTGTCATCATTTCCTCTCTGGCTCTCAGCTGCCAACAAGAGCTCATTACTCTCCATTTAACACATTTTTATCTCACAATCAGCTTGGGAAATGAAAAAAGAAAGTCCAGTGATTGTGTCTATGCCTAGAGAAATGTGACAGGACATGTTCTCAGCAGCTTTGGTGAGATTCACCCGAACACAACGGCGTGATCAGAGCAGATTACCAGCAGACCACAGAGAACGAGACGCTGTAGTTTATTAGTGGCTCTGCCTGAAGATAAAGAGCCACACGGACCAATTAAGACATTTGTTAACCAGAGAGAGATAACTCTGACCCTGTTCTCTGTGCTTTTAACATTAGCATAACATACTGTAAATAAACAGAGATTATTGGAGGAAGTGTCACTGCAAAATTATATTTCAGTTCTTCTGCCATTAAATCTAATGTTATGTGTAATTAAGAATATAAATAAATAATATTCAAGTATGAATTGTGAAAATCTACTATAAATAAATTGTGTATAATTTGTTATACGCACACACACACACACACACACATATAGCAGTTCAATGAATTATATAGTATTAATTTATAATAGATTTTCATTGTAATAAATTGAAAATTTGTTTATAGATGTATGTGTATTTAAGGGATTAAACCATCTAAATGACAGGAGAATGACACATATTGTGTACTCTATGCTATTTTTATCTTGAAGTAGATCCAAATGAAGACACTGACGGCTTCGTTCAGTGACAAGGATTATGGGATTGAGGCTGGAAAACTGTGAGTAAAGAGGTCCTAGAAAAATATAAGCTGTAAAAGCAAATGGCACGTCAAACTGTGAGCTGTTCTGCGGTTGAGTCACCCTGTGATGCTAAAAACAGCGAGATGCTTTACGCTCCTGCTAGTGGCACCTCTTCATTTTCTAATTACAGCGAGTCTTTAGCCACCAATACGTCCTGCAGAAACACCGCCTCGTCTCCTAATGAGGGCATGTACCTCATCCGCTGTGTGTCTGTCAGCATTAAATAAACTTTATTATGGCTTCAGATTCAGATTGATCTGGACTCGCAGACTCTCCAGGGGACAGACAGGCATTCTGGGAAACAGATAGAAGTGTCAACATGAGCTACAATTAGGATGAAAGAGTAGTAATCAACAACAGCACTCAGACGGATGTAAAAATATAGCAGATTTGTCAGGGTTATGTAAAAAACACCTAAAATAGATATTTTGATCCTTTTGATATAGTGAAATTATATATATATATATTTATCTATCATACATTTATCAGTATAAACAAGTAAAAAAAGTGTAATTATATAATATTTTGTAAATTATTTATTAGAAATTTTAATTAGTTTAATATTATAAAAAAATAATAATTTATGTAACATTGCATTTATAACGTCACTTATTGTACTTAATAAATTACGTACATATTTAAATTATTAAAATAAAAAATATTGATTTTGATTATTAAATAAAATGGCATTAAATAGAATGATATTAAAATATATTATATACAATTCTACATTTTAATAATTATTAACATTATATATAAAATGAATAATAGTATAATATAATAATATAAATGAATGTATTGTGCTGTCAGACTATTAATCTACATTAATTGCCTCCAAAATAAAGGTTTTTGTTTACATAATATTTGTGTGTATTTATTGTGTGTATATAAATACAAACACATGCATGTGTTATGTTTATACATACATATATATTAATATATAATATAAATTATCTGAATATAAATATATAAATACAAAACATGTAAATATAAAAAACATATAATGTGTGTGTGTTTATTTATACATCATAAATATACACAGTACACATACATTTATAATGTAAACAAAAACTTTTATTTGCTCATACAGCAGCATTGTTTTCTGTACTAAATGAATGCATTTAAAAACATATTTTTTTGACGCAAGCAAATCTTTAAATTAAGAGTTTTGAATTGACTCGATGCAACGGCCAGTATGAACTGGTTCACTGAAATGAATCAAACTTACCAACTCTAACGTAACTAAATCCCAAACATCTTCTGAATATTCAGTAAACATCACCTAGTCCTGATGCTAACCGCACAACAACAGCATTGCACGATGTAAAGCAGGAAGCAGCAGAGAGCTGTGTTTGAGGGAGCTGTGTACAGCTGCTGGTCAGTGCTTGATGCTGGAGACGGACAACCCCACAGAGACTGTTCATCCGTTTCTCTGTCCGTCTCTCTCTGTCTGACTGATTGGATGTGAGAGGAGTCCGGGCCGCTCTCAGAGACACACATCAGACCTAATTAAAGCTGCTGATCTGTGAAGCAGACCCCGGCGCACAGCAGCAGGGGAACTCAGGCATACACTACCATAGAAAACAGCAAAGTTCTTCTGCAGAGCAGCGTTTCACAAAGTTTTTCAGCTGGTGGAGCAAAGAAAATTCAAATAAATAAATGAAGACTGTGGACCAACCAACATCACAAACCAGGAGGCAACTACAATACCTCACAAAAACAAACCTACAGCACTAGTAGTAAAAAAACCTCCTAGAAACACTTTACACTTTTACATGTTAGTATTAACACAATCATTATACAATATAAGTACTTCAAGCATAATTAATTTAATTTAATTAAAAGATATACAGTATATATATATATGATATATATATATTAGTTAATATAAGTGCTGTCAAATGATTAATCACGATGAATCATTTCCAAAATAAACGTTTTTGTTTGCATTAATACATGTGTGTGTACTGTGTATATTATTATATATATAAAAAACACACATACAACACATATTTTGAAAATATTTCTATGTATTTATTTTTATTCATATAATTGATATTCTAAATTTATCTTTTAAATGTATGAACATAACATTTTCTTAAATATACACATGCATATCAATTACATATAATAAATTAATAATAATAATAATAATAATAATAATTAATAAATATAAACAGTACATTATGTAAACAAAAGCTATTTTTTATTTTGGATGTGATTAATGATGTTTTATCTTTTGACAGCAGTAATATATATATACATATAATTGTTATATATATATATATATATATATATATATATATATACATACACACACACACACACACACGTATAACAATTGTATAATATATAATTGTAATTTA
>JAUMHR010000070.1:19582238-19592238 GCA_032361145.1 Enteromius fasciolatus | reverse complement strand
TGTTATTTATTATATTAAATAAAAAATAATATTATATATATATATATATATATATATATATATATATGTATGTATGTGTGTATAAATTATATCAAATTTAATTATATTATATTAAATTACATAATATTTATATATTTTATTTACAATTATTTATATATTTTATTTGAAAATTATATATTATTTTTGTAGAGTTGATTTATTTATTTTAATAGAAGCCAAAAATGAAATTGCAAGGAAAATCTGTCAACAAAATGGCAAATAATATCACCCAGCCAATGTATCAGTCTATCACTAATTTGTTCTGTCACTTCTAAATTTGCAACAACACAAGAGGCCTTCGGGATTATTTACTTCCAGTAATTTGTGACCCTCGTCGCATTCGGCCATTAAATTTCCATTCTCATGCCTTCATTATTTTCCTGCACTGGTTCAGAGTTATCCAGTTTGTTGCTATACTCTTATTTCCCCACAGACTCTTTGGGTTTCTCAGTGCCCGTTATACGCCAATAGATTCACAGTCAATTAGACGCAACACGGTGTGCGCTGCTGAAGCCAAAGCTAGCACTGTACAGATAATTTGCAACCGTTTGCAGAAGTTTGTCTCTCAAGATGGCTTATTATTGAGTTATCATTAAAAACAGAACTCCCAGCGCAAGCCAGCCATCTGAATTCAGCTTATATAACAGCCTGCTACTTGTGAAAAACCCAAGCATGTGTGGGTGGGCTTACAGTCAAGTGCAAACATTTTGGCCTTGAGAGGGGCATCTGCCAGTGATGAGGCATTACTGACGCCTCCGCCATTCCTCCATCTGTCCACCCCGAGCATCTCACATAAACCGTCCCGGCACGGCCACCGTCCACCGCTGAGCGCTCAAAAGACCAATGTCTCCGGGTGCGCTGGGAGACGTCCTGGCCAGCGATGTTCGCTTATCACTGATGCGCTCAGTCAGAGTCGTTTTTGTTAATGAAGCGCTCAGATTTGTGTATGCTAACGTCCTGTACGGCTTGGCACTGCATGCATCTTTATTTTAAGTCGGTGTTTGATCAGATGCCCAATGCCAAGACCTTTTACGCAAAACGCATTCATTTCCAAAATGATAACTGTATGGCTGTCACATGCCAAAACAATTCCAAATCATTTTCAGTAAGTGTAATAAAGCTGGGAAAATACATGTAAATATTAGATGAGCCACATAGACATGTAGCCTTTAGGTTTAGTAAGTGATTAACATTAAACAAAATATACATAACAAAAAGAGTACAATTGTGATCCTGGATCAGTTTCGTCACTGGGGAATATTTACAGCAATAGCCAAAAAAATTATAGATTTTTTTTTTATGCCAAAAAACGCTAGGATATTAAATAAAGATCATGTTCCATTCATATAGTTTGTAAATTTTCCACTGTAAAAATGTGTTAATAATTTTTTGATTAGCAATTTGCATTGCTTAGAGCTTTAAAGGTGATTTTTCTCAGTATTGAGATTTTTTTTGATTTTCAAATAGTTTATGACTTATGACTGGTTTATGACAATGACAAAACCACACAACAGTATTAAAGCGTAAACTAAAGGTGAAATGAAAACTGAAAATATGAAAATAAAAGCTACTTCAAAATATTAATAAATACTATAAATGTAGGTGATACTAAAATATCAACGGTGCAATGTACTGTAACAACAATGTAGTTACAAATAAAGAAATGGTAATTACTAAATAATAATCACTAAATAAATAGTAATTTCTAAAAAATTAGATAATAAATAAAAGTAACAAAGTATTCTGAATTTATTTAGCAATTAATTGAATTATAAGCAAAAATGTACTTAATCACTTGACAGATTTAATATATTTTAAATGCATTTATAATATTTTTTTTAATTTTTCAAATATTGTAGTGTTACTTTTATTTCTGATACATTTGTCATGATTACGATTGTGACCATTAAAATCTTTTTTATGCAAAGCACTTTTGGAATATAAATAAACTTGCTTTGCCTAAATTCAAAAATATTAATAAATAAATAAATAAAGGCTACAGTAAAAAAAAAAAATATATATAATTATATAATTTATAGCAGAATTTAAGTACATTTATCATATTTAAAGCTTGTTCATGTGGCACGTAGAGTTTTAGTTTTAATATCAAGATTGCATATTATTGGCAACTTCTTGCTTTTGATTAAGTTGCTTTGTAACGCAATAGTTCATCTAACGGCAGCTGATCATCACCTCATAAATGTCAAAATCATAAACCTTAAGAATATCTGCCTATGAATATGATATTATTCACAATTAATGAGCAACAAAATGCACACTTTATCAACATAAAGTGCATAGCACACGCATAGAAACGACTTTCATTTTGTACGAAAGCGCATTACCTATAAACAGCCTTCCTTCAGTAGACCTGCAGCGTGTCCAGTGTGAACGGACACTAACTCTTGCTGTAAACTTCCAGCTACTGAATCGCTTCTGGTTACAGACAAACTCTGAGCCTTGGCAGGTGAACGAGTGCAATCTGAGCCAAGCAAAAGTGGGTTTAGTCTTTAACCTGATCATGAAGCGTCTTCCCACTTCATCGGGAACAATAAGTAATTGGCGCGTCCCTTAAAGGAGCGGGATACGCTCCCACCCTCCTTCAATTTACTTTTTCAAGCCTTTCCAAGCCGGAGCCCTAAAAGCCTGTCAATCCCAATAAATCTTCTCCTATCATCTTTGTCCCCAGCTACGAGAGCAAGATGGAAGACGGATGAACACAAAAGGGAAAAAATACGGTAAAAAGCGGCCCTACATGCTAAACGAGATGTTAATGCACCAGCCCGGCGTTGACGGGCCAAACAGTTTACTGTTTTCATTACGCTGCTCCTCGTAATTGATTAATTACTGTATTTGAGCTAATTGAATGACACCTCTCTCTCTCCGGGAGTGGACCGGTTGAGGTTGATATGCAAACTCACGCGTCTGTGTCTCTATCTGTGCTTTCTTTCTCAACCTTTCCAATCCTCAACATCAGAGAAACCACAGTCGCTGTCAGAGACATGCCACTAATAAACCAATTAACATATTAGGAGCTCATTTAGTGCTGTAATTGGCAACATGGCCACTCGTTTGTATGAATAAACGCAGGTTTTAAGCATCCTTTCAAGCACGTCGTCTTTTTTATTAACCTGGATGGTTAATGGAGGCATGCATTCTTTTTTCAAGCAGATCTGGCTGTTTGAAGCTCATGATTGCTACATTACGCTGGAGAAAAGCCAGCATTGAGACTCAAAAGAAGCTATTGAATAGTAGCTTTTGCAAGCAACATATAAATTACAAAAAATTTATATAAATACATAAATAAATTCAGTTTAAAAAGCTTCTGTTGTTACTGTAAACTAAAGCTAAAATTCTTAAAGATACGTTTTATTGCTGCAATAAAGCTGAAAAACTTAATCTAAAATATATATATATATTTTTTAAATGATGAAAGCACACAGGAATATATTTTTTGAAGCAACAGGTATAAAAATGAAAAGAAAAAAAGTACAAACAAATAAATAAATACATAAATAAATAAACAAACCTAATAGTCAACTAAAATTATTAGAAGTAATTTTTGGTAACTGAAACAGCTGTAAAAATAATTAATATATATTTATATATAGATAGATGTAGATATATAGATGGAAAACAAGCTAAGTTAAATAAAAAGGGTAAATAATAATAATTATATATTAATTAATCAATTCATTCATTATATGACAAAATAATTAAACCTTTTTATTATTTAAACAATAAAATAAAATAATATAATAAAACAAAAAACAAACAAATTCAAATAAAACAATATTAAAATAAATAAATAAATTAATATAATAAATAACAATTTTAGATTATACATATTTTTTAATACAATTTATATAATAAATCATAGTTTAATAAATCAAATAATAATGAATTTATATTTTAAATGATACAATATAAAAAGATAATTAAATAACACTGCTACTATTACTACTACAACTACTAAAAAATAACAACAGTGATAAAAAAACAAACAAACAAACAATCGAGTGAGTTCAAAACTCTGAACATTGCCATCAATGACCTCAAATGACCTTTCTCATTAACGTGGGATTGAACAATCTGCCCTGAGTTTACAAGCAACATAACCAACCTCAGGAGTCAAGAAGTGCATGAGCAATGCGTTTCTACAGTCACTTTCAAGTACGAGTGAACATGAAGGAGAGACGGCGGCCGTACAGTACCACAGACCTCCTTTACTGCAACACAGAACCATTCCTTCATCCAAACCACAGAGCCCATCCGCACTGATCCGATCGCAGTTCTGTGACATCTTACCAATCCCATACACAAATAGAGCTCCTTACATCCTAATGCTCTCCAGCAGCAATCCATTCCACCGGCGAGCGCTATCAGCCACCTACGAAACGCAGCAATGAAAATGTCCCATACATTAAAGATGATAAGCACCAGGATCCATTACTGGCAGATCCTGTGAACTGATAGAGTCTGAAAGAGGAGAACAGGATTTTCTGTCCCCTCATACCTGTCAGCAAAACTCCAATGCTAATTTACTGCCTTGAATTTCCTCTTCTTTAAGCTGCGTATGTCTGTCCGTTTGATGATTAATTTATGTCGATAATGGAGAAATACTGAACACTGGTATGAAAAGTGCCCTGAATACAGACTCGGCCTCAGATGGAGGCTGATCTGACCTGAATACACAATCAGCTGAGAGCAGACACAAATCGATGCAAACAGAAAACCCCACTTTTTTTGTTTTTTTTACTCGAAAATGTCTATTTGCTCAACTGCAAAACAAAAACTGCAGATTCATTTAAAGGATCTGTACACTCAAACATTTATATTCACTTATAAACATAAGAGTTCTCTTAGAAATGACAATGTGCTAACTTGCAAACATATAAATTGCACATGAGGCTCATTTGAAGGGGTTTTCAACAATTTTTAAATGTACACAATTACAAACATGAAGTCAGTTGCTCGAAAATTAAAATCTGTTACAAAACGGCTCGTTTCAGACCCATTTAAAGAGGCTTCTTCACTCAAAATGACAGTTCACCTGCAAACACAAAACCATGCATTTTAGAGCATCTTTAATGATTGGCTCACTCAAACTCTTGGCACATATTAGACTCATTTTAAGTGTTTGCTCAAAAATGTAAAATAATATTAAAATAGCACAAATCACTCTCATTTCTTTGATCTCTTTACTCAAAAAAAAAGTGCTCGCTTGTAAACTTAAAACTTCATGTATCAGATTTTGAATTAAAGGGTTTAAACCGGCACATATCAGACTCATTTTAAGGGTTTGTCGGCTCAAAAATGAAAATTCATGTAAAAATGTCAGATGTCAGACAAAGGGTTAATTCATTTTAATTCACTCAAATGCACACATTAAAAGATTTGCTCAACAAAAAGGTTGTCACTCAGTAAACGTAAAAACTGCATATCATACTCATTGTATGCGTTCATTTTCTCTAAAGCGGATGTTTGTGCTTTTAAGATGTGCATGTTGAGGCTCGACAGTAAAATCCATCAACTTTCATTGAACATCCCCTCGAAACATCCGCCTCTGTGTTCAAAGACAGAAACAAGGTCACAAAGGTCGAGTGGGTTTTGAACGACACGCGCGTGAGTAAAGCATGACACAATTTTCACGCATCCCTTTAAGCACCCGACATATATCTGATGAAACGTCTGAGGAAAATCCTGCAGCTTTAGACAGCTCTGTTCTGGGACCAGCCAAAAACCCAGACGAACTTGAGCTTTAATCCGCCGCACTCCGCCTGCTGTTCAGACACTGACGAGCCGGCTGAGGAGGAACAGAAAATGGGCAGAAAGAGGATGAAAGAGAATTTAAGGCAGATGAAAAAGGCCCAAGATGGAGTGTGATGGGAGGACATAGGAAGTGGTTAAAATGGACGGCTACAAGCAAACGATGCAAAGCGGCGGCTGGCTGGCTGTTTTGAACAAGAAAATGGGAAAAGTCAAAGAAAATGAAGCGAAAGAAGAGAGGAGGTGAGGATAACAGGGTTGTGCGCCATACAGAATTGAATTGAGATGCATTTTAAATTACAATTCCATTGCTGAATCTGAGCTGAGGTGGCAAATAGATTGCAGATCTCAGACAGACTTAGAGATTTTTGTATCTGAAGTCTTTGCATACATATTTAATATTTTAATACACACAAATTGTATATTTTACACATCTATCTTTATTTATTAATATTTATAGTCTATTCTCAATATATACACTTTATATTATTAATATATACTTTTATATAATAAAACAAAATATACATATATTGTTCTATTGTATATGTTTTATAAGGTTTTAGAATTTTTTTTAATTTACATTACATTTATGTATATGCATGTGGATAATTTTAAAATAATATATAAATTATATTAATTTAATATATAATTTTTAAATGTATAGCTTATTTTTAAATGGAAGTATTTATGGTCTATTCTCAATATATATTTTATAATATATATATACAATTTTGTTTGTAAGAATATATATGTTTTATCATTTTATATTTATGTTTAAATGTACATTATATGATATGTATATAAATATGTATGTGTGTATCATTTTAAAATAATAAATAACATTTTATTAAATATATATTTTTTTATATAAATATTTTATTTTTCTTAAAACACACACACACACACACACACACACATATATAGTATAATTTTAATATATCTAATCAATAAATACATTCATACAATATATACATATTCCATATATTTTATTTTACATTATATCCATAAAGTCAAACAAAATTATAATAATAAAATACAATATTTACAAATGACTTGCATATTTAAACTTCATATTTACCAGACTGTAAAAGTTAATAAATAAAAAATAGTAAGTCTCTAGTAATTAGATTCTTGATAGAATGCTAGAAATATTTTATGTTGTCTCAAAAAATAAACTTCCTCTTCCTGTCATTCCAGCTCAAACTCAACTTCACTAGGTCTCCTGTAGGTCGAGGTCAATTCAGTTCACATTCACACTCATGAATTGTATGGGATCCGTCTGAATTTTGCCCTACCCTGGTGGATGAGAAAGGCCTGAAGGCAAAGCAGGAGGCTGAAACACAGCAAACTGCATAATTCTGGCCTCATGTTTTTTTTCCAAACAGAGAAATATTGAGAGGTACAAAGAAAGAGAAGGATGAAGGCTGTTTTTTCTTTGGACCCTTCATTTATTTGCACACAGTCAGCAGGTTTGGCTTGGGTCTGCAGGGAGCAGATCGATGCCGCTTTCTATCGCCCCAGCGCTCTCCTCCATCTCTGACACCAAGATAGTGTGATGATGGACCAGAGAGAGACTCACACAGCATCACTAAAGCATTCCAGCGCTACAGCCTCCAGATTAAAGAGAAATCGTAATAATAACAATCATTTTTATTTATTTACATCAGATAAATAATTAAACAAGGAAGGCGCTTTGCAGGAATAATCCACAGCTTTAAATAATGAAGACAAATCTAAAGAGTGCTAGTTTCGAACTCTTTCAAACTATACTTTAACAGACTCCAACACGATCTCATTAGTATGCAAGCATGTTCTTTATTAATATAAATATTTCTGGACACTGATATGTAAAATACAACATATGGACAAATGAAAAGACTTTTATGCATGATGTACAAATGTTTACAAACATTTATAATAAATGTGCTTATTTGTGGAGTCCCACTATGGATCTTAAACTCACCTGTTTTTGCACACACAATGTGCCTAAAAATAAACCTAATTAAAGTCTATTTTCAGCATAAGTGTGCCAGTTTATTGAGCTTTATATCAGGTTTAGCTTCTTCTGTAATACTTTGAACTTGAGTGTTGATGCCGTAACAAATGTACAGGGTATACTAACTTTTCCCACACAAGAAACAGGCATTACCGTTTATCTAAACCATTGCAAAATGCACATTACATGTCATGTGTTAAATTACAATGCCCTTTACTTGTTTAATGTATGTATAAAACCCACGGACATGGAGAAAGTTTCCAGAGGAACATTTATGCTGATGACCCTCACATGCAGGTGAAGATCTTTGGCTCTCAAGAGGAATGAAATAAAACCCTCTTGTACCTGTGACTTTGTGACTTAATCGAACTAAGTTAATAATGCATGTGTGATTCTAAGAATGCTGAACTTCCAACATACACCTTGTGAAACATTAATATGTAAAATTGCTCGAAAGCCTTTTTGGACAGTCCTCGTCTCAGGCAAGCAGAAAGGTTGCACACAGACAGCGGGAGAAAAAAAGCAGTGAAAGAAATGCCAAAAACTGTGAGAGGAACCTGTAAAACGAGAGTGTCATAGTTGCCCTTGAGCAAGGTCCACATCTCGCTCCGCTCAGGCGGGACTAAAGCGCTAATATGCGCTGTATGAAAAATGTAAGTGGCGTAAATCGTATTAGATTAGGTGACCCGCTGAGTGAATAAATGACAGAATAAAACAATGGCTCTCGATGGAGGAGGGCAGTGGGGAACGTGCTGTTGCTCGGGGCTGAAATAGGCCTCCAGCTGTTCCCATCATCCTCCATCCATAGCCTCGACCAGGTGCGTGCATGTCACGCTTCTTACCAACTTTTCTGAGTTAAATTAACAGTCCTTATTAGCCTCTTAAAGTGACAGTTCACCTAAAAATGAACATTTGCCATTCATTTCCTCAGGCCATCAAGATGTAGGTGACTTTTTTCTTGAGTAAAACAGTGAAGAAGGTTTTCACCTGAAACCGTGGTCTTTGATGATTCACAAAACGTAATTCAGTAGCTGTACGCTTTTAGAAATAACAGCCTTGGTTAAGATATTGAGGTCTTATGAAGTGAAACGATCAGTCTGTGCAAGAAACGGAGTATTTTTTACAACATTATTACTATGTGTCTCATGGCCTAAATGTGCCTGGGTTCACATTTTAGCGAGACCCAAAATATGTACCAATAAGTACATATCACTGCAGTTTCCAAAAGAAATGAACACTAACACCTTTATATTCCTTTTCACACAAGTTTGTGTGAACCAGTGAACCAGTGTTTTAGCGCCACTCAAATGAAATTTCAGTAAGGCATGTATAAATGGTGTAGCACAAAAAGTGCACAGAGGTACATATTTTTATGAGACCAGGTTGCATTATTACCAGATCCAGAGCCTCAAGCAAACAGTCCAGATGGATGTCTGGTTCATGAACGAATCATTCTTTTGAATTTTAGTGAGGTAGATGAATCAGTTAACCAAATATCAAACAGATTGCAGCTTGGGCAGCACAGATCAACAATCACTCAGTCAATACTCACTTTTGGATGCCTTAGAGTCACTCTGACTCAAAAAATAAAAAATAGCAGTGTATCTTATTCTAAGACGAATCAATCAATCAGCGCTCCAGCTCCTCCAACACGCATTGAACTGAGTCACTTTCTGAGTCACTGTTTATGTAAAAAGGCAAGCTGATGAGGACAAGTTAATTCACTTTATATGCTTGTAACACATGTAAGACATGTAACACATCCACATTTCACTTCATTACTGGGTGCTTTAATAATGATATGATCATGTAAACGAACTAGCGAACTGTACAAGTTCATTCAAACAAACTATTCAAAAGAACCAGTTTGCAGAAAAGAACCATATTTGCCTGAGGCTCTGGATTATAGGTAATAATTTTGACTCTCTTGCAAAGACTGATAATTTAACTTCATTAGGCCTCAATATATCATCTGGAGCCATGTGTATTCCTCTATATGCTTTTTAAATCCTTAAAGGGGTCATCCGGTGCCACATGCACTTCTACAAGCTGTTTGGACTGAAATGTGTGTTGGGAGCGTGTGTACACAACCACCCTACAATGATAAAGATCCACCAGTAGTTCCTTTTCAGGAACTCACACTGCGTCTATAGACGCTTTGGGAACGCCTCGGCGTTAGCCACGCTCTGAATCTGC
>JAUMHR010000070.1:19552382-19564945 GCA_032361145.1 Enteromius fasciolatus | reverse complement strand
TGAGAAGGGGCGGAGATGGGTGCATGAAAGCGAGATGGGAAGACGGGAGAAGGGAAGTTAGGATATTTTATAGTGAAGGGGAAAAGATTTGATTGGATGTGTATTAACGAGGGGATGATTAGATGACGGACTGCCAGCAATGCAGGATTTAATCGTTCAGCGCTCCTCTCGAAATGCGTTTTTTGCAAAACGTTCACAAAAAAAAAAAACAGAACCAAACCATGCTGGAGTCCATTGACTTCCATTGCATGAACAAAAAAATATAATTATAATGATGTTGTTACATATCTTATGATACTGTGTGTGCTAAATTTAAAGTCATCTGAAACAAAATGAACAAAAATGAAGTTATTTATTAAAGAAGCCTTTTATGTACTTATTTGATCGATAATAGAGGCCGACCGATAAAGGATTTTGAAGGCCTATACGGATACAAATATTTGTTGGTTTTAAAATCGGCCGATATTTTTATTTATTTATATTTTTATAACGCGCAACAAAACATAAACAGATTTCCCTAACATTATTTGTAGTTATTTATGAGTTTTAACTAACATAATATGATCATTTTAAAAAGAAACTTGTTTCTTTTTTTTGTCACAACAGAACAGAGGAACATCAAAATATCAAAAACGTTCTGATAAATAACAATGCATAAAAATACAAACTTAATACCGATAGTTTGGAAAATGCCTAATATCGGCCGATAATATCGGCTTGCCGATAAATCGGTCAGGCTCTAATCGATAACACCGTAAAATTCTAAAATATTACTACAATTTAATAAAATATTTTCTATTTGCAGTTATTTTAAAACAAATGAATTTTCAGCATAATTATTCTAACTTTTTATTTACTGCTCAAGACTAATATTGATGTTAAAAACAGTTATGCTGTGTCATAATAATAATATTTCTGTGGAAACTGTAATGCATTTTATTTTTTTCAGGGTTCTTTGATAAATAGAAAGTTCAAAAGATAAGCATTAATTTAAAATACAATACACCGTAACATTATTATTATCTTTACTTTTAATCAATTTAATGCATACTTCCTAATTAAAATAATAAATTTCTTAAAAATGAAATAAAATATCTGTATTTCTCAGGTCTTCTGCCCTCCCACTCACCCTATTACACTAATAATATGTCAAGATACTTTCTGAAACAGCAGTCATGCCACATCTCTGCGTGCAGTCTGGGATGGGCACACATAACATGTGGCGTCCCACAGGGACAGCTAACACGTCCTTAGAGGGATTACGGCCCTGTTGATGTACCACACGTGTCTCTTAATTAAAACCAGAGCTGAATGTGGTGAGCACGGTCCGGAGAGCGGCAGCCCCCTGCTCTCGGCTGCAGAGACCACATCTATTAGCCTGTGCCCCGCTGCTTTAAAATGTTGTTGGATATGAGTATGAATGAGATGCCGTATTACTGGCGAAACAGATTTAATTAAGCATGACGAATGAAGTGATGTAGCACTTCACGCTAAGACAGAGCAAGACGGATTAGGAAGTCATGCTAGACGGATCACAGGACCCAGACTTCAGACCTTACCCAGTCTCTACAGGCACATCTTTTGGCTAAAATTATGCATGGAACTTGTGTGTTGCCTATGAAAGATGCATTTTAAGGCACCGTTGGATCACGCTTCCTTCTAAGATAAACTTCTTTGGCCAGTTTTTAAGGAAACAGAGCATGCGACTCTCAAAATACAATCCCAGAATGCACTGCAAAGTTCAAATGAAAAAATCCAACAGCATACAAAATGCCAAATAAAGTAAGAGACTTGCAGAATTTCTAGAAAAAAAGAGCAATGGCATGCTAAAGCATAAATAGTAAGCATTAATAGTAAGTATGCTACTCCAATTATTTATTTATTTAATACTGTTTATCAGCAAGGATGCTTCGTATCAATCTAATCTAGCAATAAAAGATATTTATAATGCAACAAAAAAAAACATTTATTTAAATACATTTTAAAAGAGTGTTACAATGTTTTAACTTTCTATTTAAAAAATAAAAAACAAAAAAATATTAAGTAGCACAACTTTTATTATGGAAATTTGTTTCTGCCACAGTATGAAATGAATGGTCATTGTGTCATAATCGTGAGGAAAAAGTTGCATGTTGATAGATTTCAATTTCAATATGATTTGTTTCTTGAACATTATCAATACATGAATACAGAATAAGCTACAGGAATAAAATACATTGTAAAACATATTTAATTAGAAAACAGTCATTTGAAATTGTATAAATATTTCACAATTTTGCTGTTTTTACCACATTTTTACTGTTTTTTTTCCCTTACCAAAAAAACCCCAACTTTTAAATCATTTCAACCAATAAAAGTTTCAGAAAGTAGAATGTTCCATTGCTGTAAATAGGCGATATATAGCAATACTATGATTTGGAACACAGCCAGTGTTTTCCCATTACACATTAGATTTCATTGTGCACTGTAACAGCTGACTGCTTCGGTAGCAACGTGATCGAGACATTGCACAGTTATTTATAATGGCATGAGCGTTTCATTTAAAGACAGCGTCTGAATCAATAGCACACCTCCTATCTTCAGCAACAAACACAGTTACCATTTGATTTACAAAACTAATCTGCTTTGTTTCTCAGCCTGTACTAGACACTTCTTGTAACACCAGCACTTGTAAAATGTTTATGGCATGAACGTGGAACATTATAAAGGATCTCGTCACATTAATATAGTCTTAGAAATAAGGCATGGGACAGGAGAATGGCTGAAATGCGTGTTTTTGCTCACGCTCACCGTCTGGAAACAAGCAACAGAATTCAATCAGCTTCTGAGAGCGTTGCAGATATTCAGAGCTCTGTTGGAGCCTTGTCCTATAACTAAAGCCAAAATATACAAAAGAATGAAGGACAGGGGAAAATACAAGAACACTTGAGCAACAGAGCGTAAACAACAACAGTTTCGATAGCCAAAGCCTGGCCGTCTCCATCAGAAATGATTTTACACAAGTTACACAAACAAATATGAGGAAAATATAGAAATATAGGAAGAAAAATATTCCTGATTATCATAATGTTTCAGAAAAAATATATGTATTTATTTATTAGAAATGAATGGATGAATTAATAAATGGATTTCTGATCTGAAAATATTCATCTTTATCATTGGGACTATATATATATATATATATATATATATATACACTACTTTATGTTTTTTTTTCATTATACTATACATTATATATAAGTAAGTATTTATGCTTTTAAATGGAATACATGTTTTTTTTTAATTATTTAGAATTTTTTATTGTTTCTATCTATATTGTATATACTAATAAATAGCATACATATATTAAATAGCATACATATACATATACTACTTGATGACACTCAGTGACATTGTAAGACAAGGGGCATTTAAGCTGTTTGAGTTTTGAATTTAATTGAATTATTGACTATTATTGTAATATATACACACAAGATAATTTATACATTTACACCCACATACTGTCCAGTACATACATATCCATTTGTATAAGCCAATCTATAACAAAGAATGATCAAAAGCTCTAAATGAAAATTTATTTAAATTGAGAAAAAAAAAAAAAAAAAAAAATCACAAGAATATTTATATTTTGCATAATTTACAGTTAAAAAAATACAAATAATTTACAAATATTTATTCTATTTAAAACACTAGTTATAAAATTTGGCTTGACTGTAGTATAACTTAAAAAGTCTGCCTTTTTTATTTTTTTACAGAATCTTTAAAATGTCATTCCCTCCTTAATGCTATTAATCATAACTGATAGGGGCGCTGTGGTGAACATTTACATGACATTTCAGT
The DNA here is from genome assembly GCA_032361145.1 of Enteromius fasciolatus. Taxonomy (NCBI): domain Eukaryota; kingdom Metazoa; phylum Chordata; class Actinopteri; order Cypriniformes; family Cyprinidae; genus Enteromius; species Enteromius fasciolatus. The sequence continues at coordinate 19,561,105 of JAUMHR010000070.1, read as the reverse complement.
CTACCTCAGACATTGTTGGTGACTAAATTACATAAACTAGTGGGAGTGTCGAGGGAGTTTATTTCCTAAGAGTCAACAGAGCCAAGAGCACTGCTGGCCGAAGAAACAGCCATATATAAATCTGCAGACGCACCGTACTCAGTATTCAGCTCAAGCTGTGCAGCGTTTAGCCTCCTTTCACAGGCCTGCGAAAAAAGCATCTTGTTATTGATCCGAGACATGTTCGCTCTCTATTATCTGTCGTCCAATCGGATGGCAGCTGCTCTCTTACGATATTGTCAGCCATAGCTCTGCATACATTTGTAGGCATGCTTGTGGCGGAGCTGGGTAAATGGATGTGGAATAATACCATGAAAGAGCCAACATGGCATGGCAGGGATTTTGACTGGGAGCTCATTAAGAAACATGTTTGTGGCAATGGAGACGCGAGCTGATTGCATTTTTCCGTCAGAAGCTAGAGATGATATTAAATCTGAAGCATTTGGGTTTTACTGCTCTTCACTTTCTCACTCCTTCTCTCTGTTTTGGAGAAAAAAGTCTGAGTGAAAAAGCTAAAAAAAAAAAAAAAAAAAATATATATATATATATATATATAAAAAATTAAAAGCAGGTTGAGCATGTTTTTCACACTGTTTTTGGTAAATAAAAATAGGAAGAATGATATTTCATTATATCTATTTATATTTGGTAATAAATAAATCTATTTCAAAGAAAAACGTCCACTGAGTGGCACTGAAACACAAGTTCAATACATGAACACTGGCATCTATTATTACACTGTACAGGTATGTATTGCTGTGTTTTTATTATGTTGCAGTAAATATCTTTGGATTGTTGCTAACCTACCTAATAGTGTTAACAAATGCAAAACTGATATAAAAACACATTTATTAACCGAGAACCGGAGCTCGTCGTCTCTCAAGTACATCTCTGTACTCAGTGAGCTCCCGAACAAACTCAGCGTAAATGAAAACACAGATATGAAGCTGGATGTGTGTGATACTAATGTTTAAAAGCATCAGTCTTCAAATATTCCAGCATTAGAATATTTTCTTTTGAAGTCATAACATGTTATTCTTCTATTTATTTTAAGAAAATTACTCTTTATTAATAAAAACTCTTTATTAACTTTAAAACTGTAAATTTGTGTGAAAATGAATAAAAGGTTTTACTGCCTCAAGTGATTTATTTTGGAAACTGCAGTGATATGTACTTATTGGTACATATTTTACGTCTCACTATAAAGTGCGCCCAGGTACATTTATGCCATGAGACAATATAGTGTGAACAGTTGATATATCAAGCAGTATGATATCTGTAGCTGTATGTCTCTGTAGGCCAACTTGGTAAAGAACCCCTTGCAGAAGAGCAGTTTTATAGTGTCTATCCATACGGTCTGAGTGGCTGGTGTGCGAAACGTCATGGCGTAATATGCAGCAGGTCTCCTGCCCTGAGTCAGTGCTAGCAGTTGTTCTCCTGCGCTATTACCCTCACTTGGGTGCTTGAACACCTCACAAAACCCCTGGAGAAAGACTGCAAAGATGGGGACGGAGGAGCCATCCGATCTCCACACGGCGGTGGCCCAATCGAGTGCTCTTCCTCTCAGCAACAAGGAGATGAAAGGCGTTGTAACTTGCTTAATTGGTGTACTTGGCCGAGGTTCCATCAAACTTCTCGGGGAAAGCCAGCTGAGGATTTACTGTGGGCTCGAACAGAGCATGGCAGAGCAATGCTAACTGGGGCAGCAGGTAAGCGAAGACCATGAAGGGCCTGTACTAGCTCCTCAGTCAGTGTGGCTCTAGCTGAGTCTGGTGGGTGGCTAGGCGAGAGGCTTGTGAGGAGAGCTCGGAAGACAACTGCATGATGGCTGCTGAATCGCTAGCTGGCACAGAGAGGGATCCATCTGCAAAACTGGCTTTTATGTGTGTCTGTGATCAGTAAGTGGGTGTGGTGATGAGGTGCAGGTGTGTGCTCAGTCCCAGGTAAGAGGCATTGTGGGAATTGGAGTCTGAATACCGGTCAATATTCTAGTGAAGGTTCCCTCTGGGGATCCGGAGGAGGCGGTACGGGAGCCTCGGTTATGACAAGTCTGTTGAACATAAACAGACAACAGCATTTGGTGACCAAAAGTGCATACCTGAGCGGAGGCGGGACAATATCAAAGATATTGTGTGTTAGTGTAACTAACCAATCGGCATTTTTTTATATCAAATATTTTCTTGTATACATTGTGATTATCAGAATGTTCCGCAAAACAACTAAAATTAACAGGACATAAAAAGTAAAGCTGTAAACTAAAAGAGCTGTGATTTCTCCTGCCGCCATCTAAAAGCCATGACTCTGGTCATCTTCGCTCAAAGCGAGAGGTGCATGATGCTGGAGTGAGTCTGAGGTCTCTGGGTGATGAGAGTGTGATGAAAGCCGGCGGCTGGTAAACAGCAAGTCTCTTGTGCTGTGGGCTAATGCACATCCATCGGGATACCAGACCTCAGGGAGAGACCAGAGCGCTCCTGCTGCAGGACAACATCAGATACATGCGTGCGTGTGTGTGTGTGTGTGTGTGCTGGAGTGATTCGCTATCTCTCCCTGCTCGTGACAGAGATGAGTCTCTAGACATGAAAAAACAAACCTGCAGCTGCCCGCAGGTTATGTAAATGAACCGTGATGGCAGACGGGGATTTCTGTTTTCCCCTCATGCGTTTCTGACCTTGAGGAGCCTACATATATATATATTTACACTACTAATGGCAAAAGGCCCGATACTTCAATCCGTACTACAATAATACCAGCATGGCAGTCGTATATGAAAACAAACTCCCTTCTGTTCTCGGACTGAGGTTCTTTATTTGGTTTGACTGTTTAGTAAGATACAGACTTTTCTCTCTAAAGTCAGTTTATCTGAAGGCAAGACAGTATAGTACTATAATAATCATTACCAGTAGGATTACAACAGCATGGCTACTTTCATACCAATTGTAATCTGGAGCTCACAGAAACAAATCTCTGGCCATCTTTTTCATTCTTTACAGCCAAGAAAATACAAACAAAATTACACTATATACAGTCTCTATATACTAATTAAACATATTAATTAACATATTATGTATTTTAATTTAGCTAAATATCTTTCTATAGCTTATTAAATCTCAAAAATGTATTTATTGATTAACTGATTTATTTGTATGTTTGTTTGTTTGCATGCCCTCCAACACCAGCGTACAGTACATCCTTGTTTTACAATGATTTCAACCAATCACTAAATCTATAAAAGTGAAAATATTGTGTGTTTATAACTGAAAATATATCACTATTATTATGTAATCAAAAAGAAGATACCTGCAATAGATTGTGGTTCAATTGTGGTGACAGTTGCTGTCCAAAAACTTTGAATATGTTTTGAATATCAGAATGCTTTTTCTGTGGTATTGAAATTTAGATTAAGAATCTGACAAAAAATAGTCAATCCTAATTTACATTTACCAGCACGCACACGCTTGTTTCATATGTGTGTGACCCACGCCTCAGGCTGCCGCCAATTAGCGGCTCACGGAGCATCAAGGCGCTCTAAACTCAGAGCTTACCTATCACAAGCACCGCTGATCCACAATTAACTTATCCACAACATCTTATCAGAGCTCTCGGCGGACAGCAGATGCTCGGCCAGCGCTTGCCCTGAATGCAGCGCGACTGATGTGCTTCCAAATGGCACAGAGAAGCAGGCAGGGCTTCCTAAACCCGCAGCGTGTCTCAATCAGGTACTATACACTGATGCAAATTAGTAGCGAGGGCTTTGATTGGCCCTAATCAGTGCTGGCTACATGTAATCTGGATTATGTCATCAGATTTTAAAAGTTAAGTGCTACTAATTGGATTATGTTTGCAAATACTTGTAATCAGACTACGGTTACATTTTTTATTGATTATATGATTACATATTCACCCAATAGCAACAAATTTTGGTAACACTTTAGAAAAGGTAACACTTTTCGCTATTAACCATGACTTTTCCCTCAATAAATTCCTAATTTGTTGATTATTAATAGTTAATAAGGTAGGTGTTATGTTTAGGTATTAGAGATGTAGAATATGGCAGTAATGTGTGCTTAATTTTTGCTAATAAATTGATAATATTCTATTAATATGCATTACTCAAGAGTCAAGAGACCCTACAGTGTTACCCAAATTATATGTAATTAATTTGAAATCATGAACACCAGCTTGGAAATCTAATGAACGGAATAAATTTTCTTTCAAGATTACATTAATCTTCGCAAGAGTATCCTTCTTAAATCAACGTCACAAACAGGTTAGGCCAAATGTTATAGAAAACTAACCAGATGTGCATAATTAACGATATGCCTAAATATTGATATTTTACATATAACTTTTATTATTTTACAAAAAAGTCATAAGAAAGTCATGTTTATTTAACATAATATTTAAAAGTGTAAAAAAAGGAAAAGGAAAAGAATAAACACAATTTTTAAATAATTTAAAAAGTAAATATAAAAATATAAAAATAAATGTAAAATAAAAATTATATTTAAATAAAATAAATATTTAATAAGTAAATATTCAAATGTAAAAAAGAAATCTAAAATAAAAATAATAAAAAAAATATATATATATATATATATATATATATATATATTTATTTCTTTTTTTTTTTTTTCTATTTAATTATATTTTATGTTGCTCAAAACACTGGGTAAAATATTAATCTAGCACTACAGAACTTATGACACTCATGCCAAACTCAGATTTAATATTTTGTCCTTTGTTTTCTATTCAACAAATGGATTTCAAAAACGTCCACAAAACAGCTTTGATCAGTCCTGTTCGTTTGTTCAGTTTTCTCATTCGTTTATGAATATGTCTCATTCAGTGATACTCCGAGGGCAAAATCTTTCTGTAAACTCATCTAATCAATGAAACGTTCCTTTCAAGTCTGCATCGCTCATGCTAAGCTCAGTTTTTCAGTCTTTGAAGACAGAAAGAAATAAAATAAAAATGCACCAAACCGACTTTGCATGCACTTCACACACTTTATGATCCCTTGAAAGCAAAGACGAACGGTTCTTTCACTTAAAAGATTTGTCCAAAAACACTGAGGGAGAAAGATTAGCATCATTTGCATGCTATTACTTTAGCACGACGCACTAAAGGAATTATGCAAATCAGATAACCCAGCCAAAAAATTGTGCTAAACCCCTGACCGGTGGTGGACGCAAAAACAGATCTGGTGATTTTACTGTATATGTTGAGATTATTGACGGCATAAAATACAATTTAATTTAAAAACATTTATATATATATATATATATATATATATATATATATATCTTTTTTTATTATTTATAGTATTTTATATTTATTTTTTATACTTTAATATTTTCTTTTTAAGTATTTTTTTATTTTATTTATTCATGTTTTTATTTTTACATTTTTATATATTATTTTTTATATTTTATATATTATTTTTATTATAAACTTATGACTGATTATAAATCAGCATGTATATTGGCTGATAAATTTTGTTGCAGAAATGAATAAGATAATTTTTTTTTAGGGTTAAAAACAGTTTAATGATTTTACCTCACAGCCTTTTATGAGGGAAACTAATAAATAAATGAAATAGATATTAAAGTGTGATTCAGACTAATAGACTGGTCAAGCTCGACTGCACTCAGTTGTTGAATAGGAAACATGATTTTTCTGTACTGTCCTGTAATACTGTACTGAACTGTTCAATGAATTCCCCTCGCCGTCTCTCTGCTAACATAGACAGCTTTGTAAGTTCTCTCTCTCTCTCTCTCTCTCTTTCCTTCAGATCTGAACAGCTACATGAAGACGACGAGGGAGGCGGTGGTCTTTGAAGAATGAAGTAGGTCACTTTTTAAAACCACAGTCCTTGAATTAGGAAGGTTGCCAGAGTGTTTGCTCCCCGGCGGCGCCTTAAAGAGCACAGAAATAACCCAAACACCCTCCACATTTATCAGGATGACACGACGCTGTTGGCTTGTGATTTTGGAGGGTGGACTCAATAAATCTCAGTGGATTGGGCTGTTGTTCCTCAGGGCTCTCGTACGCTTCCTCCCGCGGCTCCTTCCATCCCCGCTCCCAAATCATGCCCGGTGCACCTGCAACCCTTGAGCAAGGAGTGATTACACCTTACAACCTGGAAATTGAACTCTAGCGATGAGCACCTGTGCTGGATGAAAGCCCCACACACACACCGACAGCAAATCTTGAAAGCAGAGAAGTTAAAATCCTGAATTAGGGCCATGACCCCACACTTACGGCGCAAACAGACTTAAAGGTGAAGTGTGAAATTTCTGCACCACTACTGGCAGGAAACAGAACTGCAGCTGTTTGTTTGTTTGAGGGAGTCCAGCAAAGTGTGGGTTTAACCGCGGTACACAAATGACACGCTTCAGCTTTAAGGATAAACCAGATTTAGGTTTCGAGTGAAGTGGGAAAGCATAGAAAACCACACATCAGATGTTTTTATGAGATCTCGATGACTTTTCCAAGAGAAATGAGATTAAAAGGAGAGAAAATACAGGTCTTGCTTGTATATATTAGTAAATCTACAGTTATTTTATTTTTTTATTTTTTTTCAGCACATTAACATTTAAAATGTATCTATAATATATATATCTAGAATAAGATAGTTATAGAATAATACATTTTACATAATAGATGTATATATGTAGAATTAAATTATTGTAAGAATAAAAATTATATATATATATATATATAGTGTGTATATATGAAATGTATTAATTTATAGAATATTATAGAATAATAGATCTTACAGAAAAGATGTATATATGTAGAATTAAATCAGTTATTGTAAGACTAAAAAGTAATATATATATTTTATATATACACACACAGTATAAATATTAGGGATGTCAAATGATTAATTGCATCCAAAATAAAAGTTTTTGTTTAATGTATGTATTTTAGAAAAACAATTGTGTGTTTATATATTACATATATTTATAATTCATATAAAATATAAGACTACAAATATGAAATGGTCTTTGTATACACATAATAAATATACACACTACACATACATATTATGTGAACAAAAATGTTTATTTTGGATTATGGAGATATTACGACAGCACTAATATATATATATATATATATATATATATATATATATAAAAATGTATCATGAAAAATACAATTATTATTATTATCAAAATATGTTGATTATATATATATATATATATTGGCGAAAATATTTTTTAAAAATAATCGATAATTATGGATAAATATAACTCATATCCCAAAATCCAATATCAGTCAATATTGCCTTTTTGTTTTTCATCTGCTGAATTTGAGGAAAAGGTTAATCCTTCAAAATTCCTGCCACATAAAACAGCAACATATCAGCACTAAAATGATAATCTTGTGCTTTTGCTCATTAAACACGATCATAAGCACACAAAGCACGTCCACATATTACTGCATCCATCCACATATGCTTCGTATTTCGCTGTAAAAACGTGGGAAACGCACACAACCGTAATTTCCCATTCATTGGGGAACCTGGGCTAAATAACAGGCTGTCAGCGGCCCGTTTCCTGAGCAGGGCTGTATGTGTGTTCACTTTCACAGGATGATGTAAATATGACAGAGACTGACATCTTCGTCTCAGGACAAAGAGAAGCATGGCCGGAGAAAAACGGACTGAGAAACGCTGAGAGGGAAGGAGGACGGTGGGAGAGAGAATGAGACACAAAGCGACACACTTCCCGGCCTTATTTACACGTAGCTGCAGCTATGACAGGTAATTTGGCCAAATTCTCCACAGAGCTCGCAGCAGACGCTGAGGGGATAGATAGAAAGAGAGAGAGAGGGAAGAGTAAAGGCACAATGGAGGTGAAGGAGGAAATGTGCGGAAGAGGACATGTGCCGACTGCCTGACGCCGCCCGGCCAGAGGAGAGAAGGAAGAAAGCAAATAGGTTTCCAGATTTCAATCTAGAGCTGTGTGTGTGTGTTGTGAGGGAGTCTTGCTGTTGACAGCTTCTGACAATTTTATTTATCACTCACACTGAAGATATAAAGCGCATTTTTTAATTCAATTTCTCTCTTTTTTTTAGCACGGAAAGATCAGTTGGGTCACATATGCTGGGAAAGAACAATACTAATGCAAATAACACTAAACTGTTTAAAATAAATGGACTTATCCACAAATGAAATAGCTTCCAGTGTCTGGTGCTGAGGTCAAAGGTCGCGTGAGCAATCAAACCACGGTATTTGGGCTCATTTATGCATGTCTTATTCATTGAAAGACTTCTAAAAACTCATAATGCTAATAAAATTTTAATAAAATGGTGGGGAAAAAAATGAAATAAAGGATCTTATTTAAACAATTAATTACTCTGTCATGTTATATAATTTTTCATGAGTGTTAATGAAGTAACTTAATAGTTTATGCCATAAAATGTCCACAAAAACTTTAAACGAGTGACCCATGACCCATACAGATCCAACTATGACATATTAAATTAAAATTGAAATGACTGAAGACAAATAGATGCTAAATACAAAGAAAAAAATGTAGAACATGTTCACAGCTGCATTAATAAATAGTAATAATAATAATAATAATAATAATTACATTTTGAATAAATAAAATTGTATGGTATAACATACAATATCAACAAACCTAAACCACACAATGAAATAGATTAATTATTAT
>JAUMHR010000070.1:19542156-19552282 GCA_032361145.1 Enteromius fasciolatus | reverse complement strand
TATACAGTACACCCAGCTACAGTATATGGTTTACCTAATACAGTGAAAAAATACATTCTGGTTTCATAAAATGCAGAAATCATCATCTCAGGGCTGTAAAATTTGCTTTAGTGCATGTCACAACAAGAGAAGCATTTTGTTAAAAACCTATTTCAAGGCCTATTTTAAGCTTGTTTTGGTATCCTAGCAATGCACAATTACATAGTTAGTTGCCTTTGTTATTGCATTGAATTAATTAAAAATGATAACAACAAATAATCTAAACAATTTATTTAATAATAAAGTAATATTTAAAATGGCAAAATGCTATTTATTACAGTTCCACCCGTACAGCACGTCCCTCCACACTGCATCCAGAAACCCAGCTTGAGCACTGAGCTGTGTTTTGGAAAATGATAAGTGGTTTCTAGTAGGTTCGAGCTATCTAATGACCAGTTCAAACCAGCAAATGATCATAGACCAGCTAGAAACCATCTCCAATGATACAAAACACAGCTGCCAGTTTATTAGCTACTCGATGTCCAATGTAAAACTGGGTCATGCTACTCAGCTGAGCACCACTGAGATACAGCATGACCATTTATAATAAAATCTCTCACACACACCGCTGGATGTTATGGCGTCTGATTTATGCAGCTTTCGGTCCCTTCAGTTGTTTGTATCCGTCTGGCATCCGTCTGCTTTCGGGGGCCAGCGGTCTCCTGCTGGAATGTATTTTTAGCATATTCCTCATCTCATAGAGCTGTCGACTGCCTGTCAGCCCTCGCAGCCAATTAGAATGTACTTGTTAATAGGGCGCGGGCTGGTTTTCGGTGGAGGCGTGATGGCTTTATTCTCCCATCTCTGTGGCAGACCACAGACAGAGAGACATGGGAGATGAAGAGACTGGCCCGAGGCGGCTGCCCGTTACTGTGTGTAACTTCTGACTCGCAGCTCGCCTGAACAGGTGGCAGTCCTGAAACGACCCCTGCATCGTCTTCCTCCAACATGACCAGCGGTGGCCCAGATTCACAATGAAAGTGACACTTTCCTGGCTGATATTCACATTATTCTGTCAGAACGACTTGGTTATCTTCTGAGTCTGACATGCGGACAAAAATAGATGTATCGTGGCCAAAAATTTGTTTATTCATTCGTGCTCTCGTTTTAGTTCAATCGTTGCCACATTTAAATTTAATTTGTTATGACGTGATTTACTAAAACAAGGGAATGAATTAGTATGATGTGGCCATGATTTACTAAACCAAGGGAACCAATTAAAAAGATGTGGTTACAATTTACAAAAATGCAGGAAGAAATTAGTACAGCGTAGTCATAATAATATGTTATGTTGTAATTTACTAAAACAAGGGAACGAATTAGTACAACGTAGGCCATATTTTACTAAACTAAGGGAATTAATCAATATGACATGGCCACAATTTACTAAATTGAAGGAATACATTAAAAAGACGTGACTACAATTTACTTAAATGCAGGAACAAATTAGTACAGCGTAGCTAGGGATGCACCGATCCGGATCGTCCGATATGTTTGCGCGTTTTGTCAGTAAAGCCGGTCCTGTAATCAGCGGAAATTGCCATCATGTGCGTGATTTCACATTGAGCCGTATATACTACACACAGCCGTTGTTGACTGACGAGCTGCGCAAATCCACGCTGATAATGAACATTGTGTTGCGCAGCTCGTCAGTGAACGACGTCTGTGTGTAGTATATACGTGTGTAGTATATACGGTATATACGGCTCAATGTGAAATCACGCACCTAATGGCATTTACCGCTGATTACAGGACCGGCTTTACTGAAAAAACGTGCAAACATATCGGCCGATCCGGATCGGTGCATCCCAAAGCGTAGCCATGATTTACTAAAACAAGAGAACGAATTAGTACAATGTGGTCACGGTTTACGAAAAACGAGGGCATTTCACGAGTTCGGGCTTGTCGGCTTGAGTAAAGCGATTTACTAAAATTAGGAAACGAGTTAGTACAACAGCTACGATTTACTAAATCGAGGGAATTAATTGGTATGACATGTTCATGATTTACTAAATTGAGGGAATTAATAAGATGTGACTACAATTTACTAAAACACAGAAACAAATTATTACAGCATAGCCATGGTAATGTTACGATGTGGTTTACTAAAACAAGGGAATGAATTAGTAGCCACAATTTTCTTAAACCAAGGAATTCATTGATATGACGTGACGCAGGAACAAATTAGTACAGCGTAGCAATAATTTACAAAAACAAGAGAACAAATTAGTATAATGTGGCCACGGTTTACAAAAAACGAGGGCATTAATCAATGTGATGTGGCCATGATTTACTAAATCAAGGGAAAAAATAGGTACGACATGGCCAAGATTTACTAAACCGAGAGAACAAATGAATAAGAAACGCTACAATTTACTAAAACGCAGGAACGCAATTACTAAATTGAAGGAATTATTAGTATGGTGTGCCCATGATTTACTAAAACAAGGGAACAAATTAATAAGCTACAATTTACTGAAACGAAGAACGAATTGGTAAGACGCGGCCATGATTTACTAAACTGAGAGAACAAATTAGTACAGTGTAGCTACGATTTACTAAAACGAGTGAACTTTTAAGTGCAGTGTGGTCAAAATTAACTTAAGCGAAGGGGAAAAAATTGGCTAACAATTCATACGTTTTGGCCATGATTTACTAAAACAATGGAACGAATTACAGTAGTAAAACGTGGCTATGATTTACCAAAACAAGAGAAAGAATTACTACGGCATGGACCCAATTCGAAATGCATAAGAAAACTCTTCATTACGCATCAGTTTGTGCAAGTATTTGTCTACAGCCTTTGTAGTGCATGGTATTGTTTTAAAAAAAGATCCTTGCATTGCAGAGCTTTACCTAATACAATGTAAAAATAAATTTTTAAATGCAAATTGGTTTCATAAAATGCACAAGTCAACACCTTGAGGCTATAAAAAGAGCTTGAGCGCGGCTTACAAAAAGAGACACACAGCTAGTCTAGGAGTTTCTGTCGAACCCTTTTCAAAGAGGGCCTATTTTAAGCTTGTTTTGTTATCCTAGCAATGCACGATTATATGGTTAGTTGCATTTTATTATTGCATTAAGCACTGTTTCGTTCCCAACAGTACATGAACCCATCAGAAAAGACCCGCGACCCATTTTTGGGAGGCAATCCACCAGTTGAGGGCCGCCGCTCTCTATCTTGCTGATACATATGTGCGTGGCTGCACTCTTCACTTCATGCATAATACACAAACACACACACACACACACAATTTCTGAGCTCTTTCGTCTACCTCTGCATTTGCACTCCAAAAACACCATGCTGTGCAGCGCTGCATGGCCTTCTCTTGGCCTCACCATGGCCAATGTGGCCTGGGAGAAATAAAATGTGAGGAAAAAGATATGTGGGCACAGAATATCTAGAGGGTGCAAAAACAGACAAAAAAAGAGCATAGAAAACAGAGTGATGCAGAGATGGTGTGGGCCGCTGCTCCGAGAGTCTCTCCGGTCCATTCAGCGACGGGAAAAGCGATACGGTCGGGGACGACGACAAATGAAAAACGACTGTAATAAAACATAATCAGACAAACTGAGAGAAGATCACCTCCCCTGCTTCACTGAAGTATGTAATTGTGCTATAGCATATACAGCTAAAAAACACAAAGCAGCCATAAGCCGCGGTAGGAACCAACAATATGGATTTGTACTTCAACAGTGCAATTATTGCCAGTAAAAGAAGAAGACAAGAAAAAAACTGTTTAATAGCAGAAAGGGGAGCTGTGATTATCGAGATGGGCTTTGAGAAATGGCGGCTATGAATTTCAAACTCTTTAGTCAATATTCTCGCCCAGTTGGACGTCATTGTTTATTGCTATCGTGTGTATATGGAGTCATTCACACAATGGAGCCGTTACAAAAAGAGTTTTGCTTTTGACCGCCTTCGTTCTGTAAGGTTCACACGAACGTTGCATCACCGATCCCATGGTATTTGGGTAAAACAGCAGTTTTAGGTCTTGTTTTGAGTTGGAAGCTTATTTTAGTCAGGAAAAGACTGTCTGGTTGACATAGCAAGTGCATTTTTGTGCACAATTTAGGGCTGGGTTTTGCACCAAATAGAAATCTGCAAATAACGACATAAATGCATTGAAAAACACCAACGAGGTTGCACTGAATACAAATTGCATGTATCAGTTTTGGAAACTTGGCCGTTTTGTGTGCAACACCATGGTTTCAACAATAAAAATACAAAGCAGCACAACTGTTTTTAACACTGATGATAATCAGAAATGTTTCTTGAGCAGAAAATCAGAGTATTCGAATGAATTCTAATCTAATATTGAAAATATCAAGGAGCCCTTGCCTCATAGAAAAAAAAACATATTTCAAAATATATAAACATAAAAATAATATTTCAAAACGTTACTGTTTTTTTAATATGCAACATTGGTGAGCAGAAAAGATGCATTTTAAAAACATTTAAAAAATATTGCCAAACCCATACTTTTGAAGGGTAGTTCATGCTTTTTGCATCAATGCTTTTTACATCAGTTTATTTCTTTGCATCAAAAGGTCAGCAAAATGAACTGTGGGCGGTCAAAAGACATGTAGCCTAAGGCAGAGAATAACTACTCCAGATAATTAACTAGTAAAGTCAGTAGCAACCACAGTTCACATTAACACAAACCCTGCTGATTTTTATTCAAGAGGAATGACGCTTCCAGGAAGGAAGTGCCTTGCTGCTGGACACGTCTTAAACTGTAGGCGGTGAACCCTAGGCGTCGAGCATCAGGTGATTAGCCGTCTTCGCCGCCGACTCATGCAATAATTGGCCCCACGGTATATAACAGATAACATTAACCTATGCTATTCTTAACCAAACCCAACAAATGCATGCAAACACAGCCAAGGACGACGAGGGAGAAAAAAAAAACAGACCAAGAAAAATCCATTTTCATGAATATTGGATTTCATTAAAGAAACCCAAGTGATTGCTCTTTAATGACCCAAAATCCACACACATGAATTTTTAAGCAGCGGCTGGTGTTGTGATACGACTGGAGGCGTGCGGAGAGAAAGAGGAAAGACTCTCAGCGAGGTCCCGCGGGGGTTTGAGATGCGCTTCTGAAGGGGCGGTGCTTTAACCCAGCCCAAAGGATACAAGACCCGACGCGGCTGCTGGAGTTACGGCGGCGCCTGGTTTGAGTCTGAGATAAAGACTAGTTTGTTTCAAAATATTCAGCCATTATTTGCTCACCCTCATGTTTATTGTTTTATAATTGTTTATTTTTGGAACACACAAGAATTTTTCAGAATCTTAAAACGTTGAAAAATCACCAATTAAAATGAAAATGTTTTCATGACACTTATTTTATGGCAGAAACTGCCATAAATTTCACTCACTCTCATGTCTTGTATGCAGATTTTTTAGTTTTTAAAAATTATGCAACGCCGATAAATACATTTTAAAAAAGAAAAACATAAAAAACACCATTAAAGCTGTCCATAAGTAAGTTTTAGTCAGATCGTGTTCTTTTGCTCTTTTTAGTGCCTACTGATTCTATAAAACAACACAAGGTTGAGTAAATGATAAATGAACTGTGAACCACTGCTTTAAACATGCATTGAATCCTAGTATCGTGACAGATTAGCCAGCAGGTTGAAGTTTCCTTGATTAATTCCCTTCCGTGTAAGGACTTTACAGCCTCGACGGTGCTGACTTTGTCAAAAGCAATTTGCAGACAGTGTTATGACTCCCAGTGAATCTTAAGATGGAGAGGAATGGATGTTCATCACGTCTTAGGGGCGTCGGTGGATGTCAGCGACCTGACCTGGAGCTTGACCCCGCCGCCTGCCTTCACAAGAGCAGCTCTCGTGTCAAACTCAAACACATCTCACAGGCTTAGCAATAATGGCGGTATTAATATTCGTGTCATTCCCATTAACCTCCACGAGAAAGGTGCATCGAACAGAGACACGCTGGCTCGTATTACATGGAGAGATGGAGGATAAGCCGGGTCTCGTCTCCTCCAGAACATCCCGGGTTTTGTAACCCTCCCAAAAGACAACCAGAAACCGGCAGATGGTTTTATTGTGGCTTATTTAAGCCCTAGCTGAACGGGACTGGTTTTCCCTGAGGTTTCAGGTAAATTAGTGTTGCACCGACATTGCAGTTTTAATCCTGTCCGAATTGAGCACGTCTGTGTTTTCTCACACAACCCTGGTACAAAAATTATGGTGCAAATTACCTACTGTTTTACTGCTAACTAGTGGGTCCACAGAGAAATCGCACACATCCTTTCTCTATATTAAACTGGATTTCTCGTCGCGTTGCCTGGCGCTTCTTTATTACGGATTCAGATCTTTTTGCCAACTTTCTGGGTAAAATAACAGTTGGTGGTTCAAGTACTGCTGGCATCACATCCAGCATAAAAAGAAGCACTTTTTCAAACACAGATCTCTGCGTGGGCTGGGAAAAAAATCTTGTCGCGCTCTGTATGTCACCCCGCGAGCATGACACACACTCTCTAAAACAGCAGTTTCTATCTGGGGGTACTTGGAAGTAAAAAAGAAATTTCAAATTAAATTTTTATTAGGGCTGTCAACATATTAAAATGATTGTTCATGCCTAATGATGATTTCATCGTAGTTTATGCATTAAAAATTTAGGTCCGTTTTAGAGCAAGAAAGCGGAGCAAACACACACACACACATATATATATATATATATATATATGTAAACATTTTTATAATTTATTAATTAATTCAATTAATGTTTTATTTATTTATTATTTAAATAAGCACCTACTTTAACTTTTAGACATTGATTTTTTTTCTATGTATTAAATGTTACTATTTATATTCTATTTTTTAATATAATAATACAATTTAAAAAATAAAAAATTAACATGATTATAAAATAATTTTAGCCTAATTTTAGCATTTTAATATTAGAATGCTTGATAATAATAATAAAAATAAAAAAAATAATAATAATAAAAAAAAAAATTATATATATATATATATATATATATAAATAGCCTAATTATTATTAATAAGATTATATGACTCTGAGGACTGAAGGATTGCAATAACAGAAAATATATATATATATTTTTTTTAAAATATTTAAACTGAAACTAGTTATTTAAACTATTAAAAAACTATTAAAAATAATATTTCACAATATTATTGTTTCTATTTGTCCCTTTGATCAAATAAATGCAACCTTGATGGGAAAAAAAAATATTTCAAAAAACATTTAAAAAATATTACCAACCCAAACTTTTAAATAGTATCAGCCATAATACTGATGCAGCTCAGTTAATTTCAAAAATAAAATGTAAAATAAACCATGTGTTACTCGCTCTTGCAAAGTGTGTTTACATAATAGACAAATTCAGGCAATAATTAATCACCACAACCTTAGTAAAAAAATCAAAATTACACTCAATCAGTACATGACAGACGAAGATGTAGTTTAAAAAACAATCACGTCTGAGAAGTCTACGTGGACAAAAGGTTTCTTCAACAGTGAGTGTGTTGAATGCACGGCGAGTGAGGTAAATGCATTTGATTGCATTTGAGCGCTGTTGGAAGCCGTGTGGGTAAGCAGGTGGGAGACAGACAGTCTGCGCAAGCAACCAGAGGCGCCATGTTTACCCGACGAACCACACAAACACACACACACCACCCGACAGAGGACCATCAAAACAGCTCAGGCCAACCGGTGCAACCTCGCAATTTAATAACCACGCGGCAGCCCCGCAATGAGCCATAACATTAGCACTCCTTGAGTGCATTACACAACACCGGCACCGCTGAAATATGACACTAACTGGGGTGTGAAAGTGCTTTGACTCCGGTGTAATGAGAGCGTCCGGGATTAAACCTCCGATGCAGTCGTGATTAAAGCCGCCGGTGCAACAAACAGCCGGTGTAAGCGTGTGCATTAAGAGCGGGAGGGGTTCGACACTAACTCGACTGAGTAACCACCATCATCACTCCTGTGATCCACTTAGAGAGCCCATCGGTGCTTATCTCACTGCTACTGCCACGGCAATCAGACTAAAGCCGCTTTACTGGACATACGGTGCTAAAGAAACACATGTTCTGTTTCAGATACGGCTAATACAACACCACAGATCACATGTAGAACATGATGCATGTAAATAGCACTTAGATGAGGAATGGCTTTCGGTCTATCCCTCACAAAAAGTTTGCAATATGTTAAGTATGAATTGCATTAATGGTGCTTTTGCATCCTTTTTTGAGAGGAAAATAGGTTCTTATTCTAGAGAAACAATACCTAACTAATGAGTGGGGAACAAATGAACTCTTTCTGAAGTCCACTTTTTCCTCTGATGTTTCTATTTGACAAAGCATCTCATATGTGCCTCAAGTAGAATATTGAAAACAATCTCGATCTCAAACTGAGCCAGTGATCTCAATCTTATGCAATGCAATTGATCAGATGTTTAAAACGGCGCGTATACTTAAAGTGCTTTTAAATAAATAGCATCAGTGTGCTTTCAGAAGACTTGAAATATTGAAAGTATGGACTGCATTTGCATCCTTTTTGAGGCTTTAAAGCTCTGGTCTCCATTCACTGTAATTGCATGGGGAAAAATTGGCTGCTGTTCTATGGGGGTGAAAAAAACACCTTTTTGGTTCTATAGAAGAAAAGGTCATGCACAAGAGTCCACAGTAAACGAGTGAGACAGTAATGAGATTCAATGGAGAACAAATTAACTCTTGTTGATGTCACCTTCTCTGACGTTTCTTCTTGACAAAACATCTGATATGTGCCTCATATAGAGTTTAGATAAGTTAAATCTCAAACTGAGCCAAA
Source organism: Enteromius fasciolatus (assembly GCA_032361145.1). Classification (NCBI taxonomy): domain Eukaryota; kingdom Metazoa; phylum Chordata; class Actinopteri; order Cypriniformes; family Cyprinidae; genus Enteromius; species Enteromius fasciolatus. Next base: position 19,543,413 of record JAUMHR010000070.1, on the reverse strand, counting down.
GATCTCGATCTAATGCAATGCAAGTGATCAAATGTGTAAAATGGTGCATATAAATAATTGTAAGGTGATTTTAAAGGAATAGCAGCAGAAGACTTGCAATATAGAAAGTAAAGACTGCATTTATGGTGCTTTTGCATCTTTTTTGAGGCTTTAAAGCTCTGATCTTAATTCACTGTAATTGCATGGGGGAAAACTGGTTCCTATTCCATGAAAAAAACACCTTTTTGGTTCTATAGTAGAAAAGGTCATGCACAAGAGTCCACGGTAAACGAGTGAGAGAGTAATGGGATTCAATGAAGCACAAACAAACACTTGCTGAAGTCTATTTCTCAGAAGTTTCTTCTTGAATTATTTCTATCAAGTCTTTAAAATGGTGCTTGTCTTCCAGTATGAAGTATGAATTGCATTTATGGTGCTTTTGCATCTGTTTTATGTTGCTTGAAAGCTGGTCTACATTTATTTTTTGGGAAATGAAGTTCATGGGAGTCGAAACACTGTGATGAGATTCAATGAATAGCAAACGAACACTTGCTGAACTCGCTTTCTCAGAAGCTTCATCTGGACAGCTACCCTAGTAATCTCATACTGTATGCGTCTCAAAGAGATCTCAATAATGTCTCAATCTGTGCTGAGAGTCAAAGATCTCAGTCTAATACAAAAGAACTGAACCAATGTATAGCATGTTGCTTCTGAATGGCCTAAATGTGCTATTAAAGGAATAGCATCAATCTGTTCCTCACAAAAAGCAATAGCATGGCTTCTGAAGATTTATGCTATCACACGCAGACTCCATTTACGGTGCTTCTGCATCCTTTTTTAAAGCTTGAAAGCTCCATTCATTGAAAGCGCATGGGGAAAATTACCATTCTATAGAAAAAAAATATTATTCTGCCTTCTACAGAAGAAAGAAAGTCATGCACAAGAGTTCGCAGGACGCAAATTAGGTAGTAATGAGAATGAATGGAGGGTAAATGAATACTAAAGTCACATTCACCTTTGAAGCTTCACCTTTACAATACACCTCATGTGTCTCAACAAAACAGAGACCTCATCAATATCTAAAACTGTGCACAGAGTCAAAGAACTGAAACTATCAACCACAATTGATCAAATGTATAACATGTAATATAAATGACCTTAAGGTCCCATTGGATAGCTTTGGCCTGTTCCTTACAAACACAATTATAGTATGGCTTCAGAAGGCTTGCAAGTAAGCACTGCAGTTATGCTGCTTTTGCACACTTTTTGAGGCTTGAA
>JAUMHR010000070.1:19513512-19527622 GCA_032361145.1 Enteromius fasciolatus | reverse complement strand
CCAGTTTAGACAGCTCTTAACATTTATTTTAATCTAGGACTAGTCTTAAACCCTGTTCGGGAAACTGCCCCATTATGCACAAATCTTTAATCCAATCTTTTTGTTAGCTTGTATTCTTCCAGTTGGCCCTGGTTTTGTGTTTCTTTTTGTAGGTGATTGATCGCAGACCTCATTGATTTTAGCTACTGCGTTTCAGTTTTTAAGAGAAAAACACATTATTTTGCCAATGTTTATTCAAAAAAGCAGAAAATTTACAAGAAATTTGCTGTAGGCCATTTGATTTTTTTCTTCTAACTACTTAACTTTTGATTTTTGATTGATTTTTCAGAGAACGAGTCATTTTGCTTGTCTGGTAAATGCATCTTAATTTAAACCTTTTTCCGTGCTGAAATACTTCATCCAATTGGCTGTCGCTGGTTAAAAATGACATGTAATGTACACTGTAAATCTCTCATTATGTGCTATTATCACCAAATCCTCGATTCCACCTTTTTGTCAGCTTATTTCCTTTCAGTTCGCTCTGATTTTGTATTTCTTTTTGGAACTAATCATATGCCTCAATGATATTAGCTCATGAAACTTAGTGTTTGAGTGAATAAAAACCATTATTTGTAGATCAATTTGCAAGTTTTAACTCAAAACTTTTCAATGTAAGCAGATCATTTTGGACTGGGAACACAACAAGTGAGCGAAAGTTAATAATAGGTTAATAGTTTAAAGAAAAATAATCTTGTTTTCCATTAAAATTACAATTATTTTTCTTCACTTTTCCTTCTAATTTTAATCATAAAGACATGTAATTTTAATATATTTGGCTTCAGAGTGCTGAAAACCCTTTACATAATTTGTTGTCCTTAGTCAAAAAATGACTTGTAAATATCTCATAATGTGATATTATCACCATTCCTTGATTCAATCTTTTTATCAGCTCGTTTTCTTTCAATTAGCACAGGTTTTGTTTTACTTTTTGTAGAGGACTGATCATAAGCCTCAGTGATGTGAGCTTATGCACCTCAGTTGAGTGAAAAAAAGCATTATCTGCACATTATTTTGGAAATATTTATTCAAAAACTTTTTGTAGGCCAATTTCTGACCAGATAAACCACAACTAAAAACATTACCAAAACCAGTCTCCGGTTGAATTCAACGAAACACATGTGGGTTATTAATGTTTAGACATTTGAACTTGAAAAAAATGACAAACATACTAAGAAAGAAGACTTTTTTTGCAGCGAGGCACCTGAAGCTACTCTTTAAAATGCTAAAAGTGTGCTCATCATCGACAGGCATCTGGATATACGCCACTCTTCTCCATCATTTGATGAATGAGCGCTGTCACGATCACTAGAATATGTACACAAACATCTCTTTTTAATGAAATCCAATTGCATAGGCAAATAGTGTTTTGTGAATTTATAACAAGCCTCATGTGCAATTTAAATACTCACGGCTCAATGCTAATAGAGTGCATTTAGCATTTGTTTTTGCTGGATTGCATTCAGTTCTTTAATACGATGCAAGGTTTCGCACTGAAATAACACGATGCAATCAAATTGTGTTTCTTTAGAGAAAAGGTTATGTGATCACAAAAACTGAACACAAATATACAGTTTCATAGTGTTTAATGTAAATGGATTTTATTAGCCACATTTGCATAAAAAGGAGGCATATTCACTGAAATGAATAATGAGTTCGTTTAAACACAACTATTCATAATAAGAGCTCAGCACTGATTACATGCTCAATTGATGCAAACGTGGTTTTTTATGAATATGTTTGCACACAAACATCTCTTTTTAATATAATTAAATTGCACTAGGCAATAGTGAAAATATAACAAGCTATAAATACTAGAAAGTAAAATGCGTCCGTTCTTACGGCTGGAGCTGAATTAGCTAAAAGCTAAAATAGTGCAAAGAGTAAGCTGACAAATCACAAAAAATTTACACAGATACACAGTTTTTCATCTGTTGTCCCCAAGCGATCAAAGCACTCTATAAGCCACATCTGCATAGAAAAGGAGGCATGTTTGCACTAGAAAGAATAATGACTTTGCTATTCATGAATAAGAAGAGCTTTTTACATGATCACTAGAAAATGCAAATACATTTTGCAAACAAAGTGCATTCTGTGAGATTCCATTGCATAGAATTAAGCATGGAATTACAATTTTTCTTATTCATGAATAAGAGCTTAATGCTGAATTGCATTTATCTTTTCATGATGACTCTAAAATGCATACAATAAAAAAAACATCGATTTTTATGAATCTATAAGCAAGTGCTTTATAAAAATAAAAAAAGAGAAAACATATTTACATAATCACTAGAAAATGTACATAAATGAACAATTTTGTTGACCTCCAGCCTTCTAAAGTGATGGCACCTATATATTTCTACAACATATTCACATGACTATTATAAGGTGCTAGGTGGTTTTAAAGAAGATGACAATAAAGGCAAGAAGAAAATGTTGAAACATCAAAACTGAACAGGACTATACACTGGAACGCAGTCAGATTGTGCATAAATAGCGCTTTTGAAAATAAACCAGTCTATATGCCTCATTTGCATAAAAATGAGTGCTTAAAAGTATAATGGCTAAAATCAAACGCTATTTCAGCACATTTAGCATCTGGTTGAGCTGGACTGTGGGCAGTTTGTGAATAAAATGCAAGGTTTTTGCTAAATGGTTTAGTATCTGTGGGGAGAATGTTTACAAATCCTCTACGGCTTGATTGCCTTAGCGACACATTTTAAAAAGTCCAGATCGCCAAAAAAAGCACCATCTGTCAGGGCTGTTTCCAACAGGTGTAATAAGCATCCTCAGGCTCGAAGCCCAGTGCAATCGAATCTGCCCACCCCGGCAATGCGATTACGTCAACGGCTCCTTCCCACTAGACGTGCATGCAGGCCAGGTCTGATGGACTTCGAGTCGGCGACAACAAAGACAAGCAGATCCAGAAACGACACAGAGCCACAGAATCTGAGCAGGGCCAAGCCTGGAGAGCTGCGCATGGAAAAAGACAGGAGCCAGTTTTGAAAGACGGGGCATCTGTTTCGGCTGGCAGAGGATGGATTTCATTGCGCTTTCTCTGCCAGCCAACCATCTTGGTACTGCAATGGGGGAGACAAACAAACACAAACCATCGCATTGACCCACTTGCCCCTCCGTGTACCGCATTAACGTGCAAAATTGGTTATGATCTACCGAACAAGCCGTTCACCTGCTCCCAGCTGCCTGCCAACACATAGTCTCTGCTTTTCTGCAGAAATTTGCTTGCAACAGGTGATTTTTAAAGGTTGCATGCTTTGGCGATGCTTGAGAGATAAAATAAGTTTAATTCCAAAAACATGTGCTTTAAGTTTAGCAACATAGCAAGGCATTTTTTTTTTACAATGTTCCCAAAAAGTAAAGAAAAGCCAATTCAGTAAAAAAAAAAAAAAAACATTTATGCATTTGGCAGATACCCTAAAACCAAAAGCAATTTGGAGTTTATTCAAAGACACGCATACTTTAAGGACAAGTTGCTTTAATGATGCTTGGGAGCGCAAGAAAATATCTGTAACTTGGGGTTGCAAATGTTTTGCAAAATAGTATTCAAATTTTATGAGTGATGTCCCCAAAAAATATGATATTTAAAAAAAAGGATCAAATTAATTATAGGTTATCTACAAATATTTTATAAGGTTAGTGGTGAATACATACTTGCATACATATATGCATGCATAAAACATGTATGCATTTGCTAGATGCTTTTATTTACTGCTGAGACCAGATCAGTATCCTTTGTGATGCTCGGGTTATTTAAGCAGTAACTTACTTTTCAAGAAAACATCTTAAAGTTAAGGTGGAAATTGTGGATTAGTAATAAAAGTAGCTGTAAAACTTTATGCATGATTGTATTTAAAAAAAAATTGTATATGGTCGGCAGTAAAAAAAAAAAAAAAACACTTTTGCATTAGGCACATGCTTTTTTATAAAGCAATTTAAAGTTTGTTCAAAGACAAACTGCATGCTTTAATGAAGCTTGGAAACGTAAACAACTTTTATTCCAAGAAAATGTCTGTACCTTAAGGGTGCAAATGTGGATTAGGAATAAAAGTAGCAGAGAAATTTTAAGAGATGGTAAAAAAGTAAATATAACACACACACACACACATATTTATGAGTTTGGCAGATGTTTTATCTAAAGCAATTCATCATTTTTCATAGAGTTCAATGCTTTGGTGATGTGAACTTTAGGATTGCAAATGTGGATTAGCAATAAAAGTAAAGGCTTTAATGCTGTGATATACATTACAGCAAACGCTCTCACTCCAAAATGAGTTACATCAATATCAATACTATCAGCAGCTCAATTCAAGAGAAGATGCCAGTTTGATGTGTCATTAATATTAGTCCCTGGTTTTCTGGCTTAAATCGAACATGCACACAATGACATTTACAGTACTGTATCTGCATATGAGGAAACGCAAGGGCAACAAGAAATGTTTATTCTACAACAGGCATATTACACATTATTGCTTCAGTGAGTCCACATGAACAAACTGGGCTCTGACGTCAAACAGACTCGAGTCTGCAGCAAAAGTTCTCGTGTGAAAGCGCCCTTAGATATCCTGCAGAGACTTATTGTGTTGCAGTGTGATTAGTATTCAAAGTGAAAACAAAATGTCGAAGCAAAATATGCCCTGCAAGACAAACAGAACAAATGCAATCTCTCTCTCGCTCTCCCCATTTAAAGCAATTAGTCTTAAAAAGACAATTAAAGAGATAGCGATTCATGGCTCGTTTTAGAATAATAACAGAACTCCCATCTATGATATTTTGTTAACTTTCTGACTCGTCTAGGTCAGTCAAGGCCACATCCTTTAATTCGATTACATAAAGGCCGTTAAGCAGCCTCTGTCGTTTCAGGGCATCTGTGTTGGGTCAAGGGGAAACGGTGATGCATGTTGCACTAAAGTGTAGGTCACGTGACCTGCTCAAGGGTACAAAACCAGGGCAGAGAACTAGCTACTAGTGCGCTGCCGACAATCCCACTGTGCCATTGTCGAATACGTACCGATAATGTCGAGGAAAGAATGAGCTAATGGAACTAAACACGTTTTGAGAACAGGACCCCCTCTGCCTTTGATGTAGAGACTAATGAGTCTTTTGCATTCTTGAGACATTTGCATAAAAGTGCCATGGTTGGCGCCGAGGTACAGTGATGGTATCAGACATGGTACTTCAGCATAATTGATAAACTCCATTCTGGTTCTTCAAATAAGCTTTCAAGTGAACAGATCCTAAAGAGAAAGTACACTCAAGATTCTGGAATCGATGGTTCCGTGAAGAACTTTTAACATCCATGGAATCTTTCCATTCCGCAAAAGATTCTTCATAGAAGAAAAAGGTTCTTCTTTAGATTATTAAATAGTTTTAAATGTTTCTTTGGGGTACCAAAAATGATTTTTATATGGCTTCACTGTAAAAAAAAAAGAGCATACCAGAGAAATAACACATTGAATTAAATTAAACATCCTCCGAAAATCTTTATTTAGAACATTTTTTACTGTGTTGGCTATTTTTTTAATTATATAAAAACTGCAGATCGGCAGAGTCTAATTCTGTTACAAAGACAGATGTGACGTGTCAGGACCTATTTCAGTGATATCTGTCAGGTAATATGATATGCGATATTCAAAAACAAAGTGTTTCAGCGCTCTAAAAATATTTCATGAGGTTGAAGGTATAAAAATATATATTTATGAATTTGGCAGATGCTTTTTTTGGCAGACGCTTTGGGTTTTATTTAAAAGAAAAGTGCTTTTGTGACCGACTGACAAAGTTACTCAAGTAAAAATATATTTGGGTTAGTGAGATTTTTCACTTCAAAGTTGGATGGATGGAAAACAAACAAACAAACAAACAAAAATCAATTCTGGAAAGGCCAGCAACTGTGAGCGAGTGTAAATTATGTGGTCAGTACATATCAAATTATCAGACGCCTGAATCAATTTCCCTTGTGCAGAACTGCTGAATTGTGAGAAAAAACCATAATGAGTTTCAGACAGATTTTCCCCTGAGCAAACATCATCAGCACTGTTGAGTCTGAGGGAGAACAAACTCTCAGGGTGTCTAGTTTGCCCCTCCCACCATCCAAAACACACGCTGACATGAAAATTAAAACATGCTCTTCACTCACACAATGTCTCATGATGTATGCGTTTTGTGAGCTTTGCAGTGCTAAAGGATCATTATATACAGTACTCACCTGTATCCTGTCATGTTTCGAAGGAACACAGAAGGAGAAATCTGCGTGCAGAAAATAGCTGAACGAAGCTTCGTCTAAATAAATTACAACAGAATTTTGATGTTTGCATGGGCTGTTCCTTTAATCTCACATTGATCTGTGCATAAACAGCACTGTCGTCAAATAGTGAAAATCCATTCTGATTAACAGACCATTTATGCAAGCTCTAATAGTTGGCTTGCATGCACTACAGTGCATCTTTGTGCATGCAAGGAGCACAAGAGACATTTTACACATTCTCAGTTCTCTATAAGAAATTTGGCGCCTACATGGAGAAAAAACTCCCCCCACAGAGCAAGAATGATTAAATTTGTGTTCATCATAGTAAAGGGCTCAAAAAGTGGAATCAAACATCATTTCAAAGCAAGTATTCATCCATTCACAGCACACCGAGAGCTATTATTCCCTCCCTGATGCCCCATGCGTTCTCTGACAGATCAATAATACAACAATAGTACTCCAAACCCATACGAATCACCCAGCGGTGTCTGGTTTTCTTCATCTTTCTGATATTAACCATTTCACCAAGTATGACAGTGTCAGAACGATCCAAAAGATGAGAGCTCAGAAGCAGATGTCAAACGCAGATCACACAGCACTTTTTCAACAGTTAGTGTCAAAAAACACAGCAACGCAACATTTGTTTCTGCTGCGAGATTATCATCAGGTTCACCTAAAGGCCATTTACTGGAAATATACTGAGTAATTTGCATCAAACATTTCAGAGAGAATCAAAGGCAAGGAATTGCACGTAGATAATCAGCATAAACCATACTCATCAAGAATCGGGGGGACATGAATATCGGGCCATCGGCTGGACCTCTTAAGAACAGCCACGAACAATAACAATAAATGTCTTTTCAACATTAAAATTACAAAATATAAATCTAAATATCATTCATCTTCAAATAATATATGCTAATATAAGAACTATTAATTTGACAATATTATATATCCACAACAGCATTAATAAATCATCAAAATGAGCCATTATTATTAAATTATCATAATTGTTTGCATATTGCACAAAAATAACTATTATCGGTTTCTGAATATCGGTTGTGCCGATAATGCCACCTACTGGGCCTAAAGAATATCCACCAATTACAGAACTCTCTGTTCAACATTAATTAATTAAATAGAAAACTGCAAATATATACTTTAAATGTCATATGCTAACATGATAACTATGACTATGCCAAAATAAAATACAGCAAGAACCAAAACAGCAATAATAAAATATTCATGATAAGTCACTAGTCTCATGGCTATTAAATTATTATTAAATGCCTATGGGATATTAGACATTTAAAAATAAAAATAACATTATCGGTTTCTGAATATCAGGTCTGCCGATAAATGCCACCTGCTGGTTTCCTAATGAAATGCTACCAGCAACATCACTATCTCTTCAACATTATAAAACTATAAAAACACATTTACTAATTACAATTAATATGAATATATGCTAATAAAAAGACTATGACTAATATAATACAACAACAGCAAGGACCACAGCAGCAAAAATTAAATATTTATGATGAGTCACCAATCTAATAGTTATTTAGTTAAGAATATATGCATACTGCATATCAGAAAATCAAAAATGAAAAAAAAACAAATTATCCAATTATGCATACTGGGGTCCACTGATAAATGCCATCTGCTGGAACTCTAAAATATAGCACCCAACAATGGCATTACACCCCTATGCAAAACAACTGTTACCATATAATATTATAGCCTAATTAAATACTACGGAAACAAAAATATTTATTATTTAATTAATTAATTAAATATATATTAAATATGCATATGTGTAGAATATATTCTATTAATATATTTTAAATAAATATATTCATAAAATTAATAGTGTAAATAATTGGCATCATATATAGTTATGTTAAACAGCTGTTTTGCATATTGGTTATTATCGGACACCTAAAAAAACACATCGATGTCGGTCATAAAAAAAAAATATTGGGGTCAAAATCTGTAAAGGCATCCACTGACTTTTTACACACAGAGGTAGAGACGAGGAAAGCCGTGTTTTTCCCCACAAGTGTTGATATGCAGAACTCGTGTGTTGTGGAGCGCACTTGTCTCTATGATTTGATCACACACGCAATAACACACACACACACACATGATTCATTGGCAGGTAGACCCCCGGAGCCGCATTAGTATTCCACTCCAGGTCCCAGCAAAGAATGAGGCAAAGGAACGAGTGAGGAACATGCTCTCTACAGAAGAATGCTTTAAGAATTGCAACTTACCTTTCCACAGCAGCGCCAAGAGCAAAGCGAGCGCGTGTCGCAACATTGCGCAGCTCATGTTTTGAGTTGATTGTTTGTTATTTCTCTGTGTCAGTTCTTGCAGCAACAGTCCGTTTTTATCTTCTATGAACGGGAACACGCATAAACCGCAGCTGTCCGTCCGTGTGTCCTGTTTCACGAAACGTCCGCAGTCTACAAATCTTCCAAGTGTGTCAGGAGTGCCACAAGACGGGTCGATTTTCCCAAGTGACCCTTTGCAAGGAGACCAAACACAATCTGTTGGCGTTTGGAGTGCCCGAGAACGTATAAATAAATCCTTGCGCGAAAAAAAATGATTGTGTATATCTCCTCAGATTCTTTTCCTTCAATACGAGCGCATCCACAGAAAAAGAGAAAAGCGACAGTTGAGATGGTTTAGTGGGATGTTGTGTGCTCAGTGAATCAGAATCACTGTGCATCGCTTCAGAGCGGAGCACGAAGGAAGCTTCTGATTGACAGCTCAAGGAGAATCTCCTCCGCCAATCAGCGAGCGTTAAGGAAGTGGGCCGGGCACCAAGGAGGAGATTCGACCAATCGTGACCACGGAGGGGCGGAGACTCCAAGAGCGCTATGATAATATAAGGTGATTTATAGCACGCTCAGTGCACTGCAGTACTGGAGGAAAGGTGTTTGCGTGGACATGCACATTAGTGCTTTATGCTCTCTATGGGGAGAGCTGTTTTGCGTGGGGAAACTTAGCAGAGAAGTGTTTAGAAATAACGCACTTGATTTATTGGCTCATTTATAAAGTGAGGTACATTTTTGTGTGCACCCACCTGACTTAATAGCCTAAATAAAATATTAAACTCACAATTTTTGAAGATGAAAACCATATTAGTTACAAATGCATTTCGCTGCTTTGGTTTGAGTGGATGTTATTATTATTATTTTTGCCATCTCTGTAATTCTAACATAAAAAGTAGACTAATTTATTCAGAAAAAAATCCTAGCAATGCTTCACTGAAAAATTCAAATAATTAAATAATTAATAAAAATTAAATAGGTCACTGTGGTTAATATCACTCTCTATCCTGTTAGTATTTTGCACAGTTCCATTAATTAACAAAAGCCAGTTGCCATCATCCTCCAGGAAGTGACATCATTTTGGAGGGAAAGCACCACCAGCAACTCTACTAATTGGATTTGAACAATTCTGTGTTGTTTTGTTGTATCAGTTTTTTATTTATGCATATTTAAAAAGCCCAACAGACCCACATTCAATTAACAAAAACAGTTACTTCATGAACTCATCCTCTAGGATGTGATATATATTTTTGGAGGGAAAACACCATTTAAATATTTATTTTTTGTTTTGGTTTGTTTGTTAGTCCAGTCTGTCACTATGCATTCACAATTTAATGCATATTCTTTTTTTATATTACAGAGTATATGCATAACCCCTCACAGGGGCTGGGTGAAAAGTGGGACTAAATTACCAGGGCCCCAAGTGGGGGGAGGGCCCCTGAGGAGTGAAATTTTATTTTCCTTCAAATATAATTTTAAGATCACAATAACCATTGTTAACTAACGTAAATGCTAATATTTTGGGTAAATGCATTAGTTGATTGATGTATTAAATGGTGTCTTAGGTAGTTGTGAACCTCAAGCTTACGGGGGCCATGACAACTGCTTGTGCATAGGGCCCAGAATTTGGTGCTACGCCCCTGCCCCTCACCTGATTGCAGGTGCTGAACTTGACATAGTCATGTTTTATAATGTTGTACGGAAACAATAGTGACTTTAGTTGTAGTTTTGGCACAGCTCGAGCCGTTGATGTAATTTGGTGGGCATATTCACACCGTTCTCTCACAAGGTCAATGGCTCTGGAGAATTGTGCTCTAACAGGGTGTTGACTGTCATCTGTAGATTGATGGCTGCCCTGACTGAAGTGAAGGGATGTCGCAACAGCATTTAAATATCAATATATGAACTCTGGATGATACTGAGCCTTTAAAAGGATATTTCACTTAAAAATGTGTTCAAAAAGTCATTCTTTGCTGTCATTTCAAGACAGTCAACCGCTAATAGGAGCATTGCGGCTGACTTGGCCAACTCTTTCAAGAGATATGTCTTTGTGGGCTTTAATTTGACCTCTAAATAACTGGTTTATGAGTGTAAAGTGCTTTGAGCTTTACTATGCATAAAAATGTTTTGTAAGTACACTCATTTGGCATCTGTCTGTAAAATCAATTGTGAAACGGTTAGAGATCTTATAAACCTTGCCTTGACTTTGAATCATTTTTGTCCTGATATGTTGTATTTATCACATTAATGACTCAAGAGTTTAATGCGCATGCTAGTGTTAAATGACAGCCAAGCTCATAGAAAACGTTCTGCGAAGGTTCTCTCAAATGAGCAAACGTTCTTCCAGTAACATTGTTAGAATGTTCGTTCAGCATTATATTTAATAAATATTAGTTTGGTTTCTTTAACATTTTTGAAATGTAACTACATGTCTTAAAATGGAATGTTACCGTAACATTAACACACGCATCATCAAGACTGGGCATTTAGAACTTCCAGAGAACATTTTAAAATAACAGTTTTATAACTTTGTGAAAAACATTGTGTTCATGCAGCAAATCAAGTTTTCATTCGTCTCTAATTGATCTGAATCACCTTGTCTTCTGCTTTACTGTGTAGTTGAAGGAGTTTGCGCTTTGTTTGCTTTTGACGCTCAGAGAAACATTTCACCAGAGCAGATGGGGTATGATTTCCATTTCAAGATTGCCATCTGAATGCTGTTGTCCCTCATCCATTCAGAGCTCTTTGTGACAGCCCGAGACCTTTTCAAATGCAATCACGTTTTTCGATAAGTCTCAAGATTTTTCGGCGGCGCTGCTCTTACAGTCTCTGCGACCTGCTTTGGTTTATCATTGTCATTTTTCTGTTCAAATTCGCTCACGCCCACACGACTCCTCCAAAAGCAGCATCATCACAACAGCAGCACACACTGGTGATATTGCCCTGGCTCAGACTGCTCATATAGCTGCAGAAAGATGTCCATTATCAATGGCAGCTGCTCGGCGGGCACATACAGATCTGGTATAATGTAAGGATGCTGGTCAGGTTATGATTTTTTATTTTTTGCTGTGACTTAATGAAGCCCTCCAAAAACAGAAGTTTTTATTACTTTTCAATTTAGATATTGATTTCAAAAGTGAAACCATGTGCCTATAATGCTTTAAATCTACTGAAGTACTAAAATTTAATTTGACAAAAATGTAGTGCATAAACAATTTTCACAAAACAGTTATAAATGGCAAGTTATACCTGAAATACAACAATGTTTGAAAAATATATATTTTTTTCTCGATATAAATTAAAAAAGAATTAAACTGATTTGAATAAATAAATTGAAGCCCACACAGGCCATGCATGATTATTTAGTTATTTGCTAACTAAATCTTTAAGAAGGTTTTTCATCTTTAAGGTTGATATAACTCTAATGCGTGGCATATAGATACTAATAATAAATAACCAATATCTTTGCAATACACAGAATTTTTTTTTATAATTAATTATAATTAATTATAATTTTTTTATAATTATAATTAATTTTTTAATAATTTTATATTTTTTCCAATTTTCACTCAGGAATGGCTAAAGCTTCACAAATAATGACAAGAAAGTCACACTGAGTTAAACCTGAAAGGTTGAATTAGTATTTTCTTTTAAAACATTCTCCAAAAATTCTCAAAAAAAAAAAAAAAAAAAGTTTGCGCTGTAAAGTGTATGTGTTTTATTTCTTGATTCACCACAGGCCAAGCGCTTTTCTAGTTGTGCTTCTTTTATGTCTCCCATATCACTTCATGTCTCTTTCTTCTTTTAAACTCAAATCAAAATTTCATGTCCATATGTTCGCGCATTTGGTAAGCAGCTGTGTAATATGTAGGATAATTTACAGGCGGTCAGTCATTATCATAAAACAAACCTTCAGGGTCCTGATCATGCACTGCCATGCTCTATTTTGTAAGAATAATGACATCAAACAAAACAAATCCTTCAAAACGTTTTACATTTAAACTATCGCTTCTGGACAATAATAACTCTTCCTGCTCCAGTGAAAAAGTCCATCTCCTGTTGTCTCTCACATACATTTGTTTAGAGCTGTTGCAGATTTCCCTCCTGATTCAGACTTATTCTGACGGCACCCATTCACCTCAGAGCATCCATTGCTGAGCAAGTGATGCAGTGCTGCATTTCTCCAAATCTGATGAAGAAACAAACTCATCCTCAATGCTCTGAGGATGAAGAGATTTTCACTACCTGGTCTCTAGGCATAAATGTACCTGGGTGCACTTTTTAGTGAGACAAGTACATATCACTGCAGTTTCCAAATGAAATAAACACTAGAAATCACAGAGTACAGAGATGTACTTCAATCCTGTGTAACTACGCTTCAACAAAACAGTTCAGATCTGTGTAAAACAAAGCTAAAATGACACGGTTGCATCAACAAATCCGTTTTGGATTTGTTAACACTATCGGGTAGGTTTAGGGTTGGATTTGGTGTAGTGTATATTTCCAACATTGTAGAGCATTAACTGTTAGCAACACATACCGCAATATGTACCTACAGTATATCAACGTATAACAAATGTGACAGGGTTTACGTATGAACCCATTTTTTAGCTCCACTCAGTGGACATTTCTCTTTAAAACTGCTGCGAAACGTGCAATCAGGTATGTAAAAATGGTAGATATGGAAGAGGTACATATTATTATGAGACCAGGTTGACTTTTCACCACATTTTCATTTGTGAGTGAACTGTCCCTTTAACGCTGCACGTCTCTGCTCATGCCTCTCAATGGTCTGAGCAGCAGTAATAGGTTTTGCTCAGCAAGAGCAGCATCGGAGGGAACATCGCTCTCTGTGTCTGGTTAGATGGCATAGCTGTAGTGGTCGTATAGTTGCCATGAGTGACTGGATGCTTGAGCGAGAGCCCTGGCTTTGAGACAGAGGTCAGCTTCATCAGCACTGCAACGCATTCAGCTCCAGCCACATTCAGTTCAGTATTTAAACACATTAACGATAATTAACCTGCAGTGCCTTTCTAAAGTCTTGTCAAAGCACTATTAAACATTTAAAATGATTACTTGTTCGCCCTGGAAGTGTTACAGCGCAGGTATGCTGGCGGTTTTTCCGTGACAAAGGGCAGTTCGTGTTGAAGACAGTTATACAAGAGTCAGTGACAAATAATAATGTGTAAGATAATATTTTTATATATTTATTTCAAGGTTTTTTGGGTTTAATATGTTTAAAAACCTTGATCTTACCTTGTCATGTTGGCATAAAAGAAAATTAATAACCTACTTTACTTGAGGGCAGTGTTGCCAACTTTTTTCAATCGAAAGTAACCAAATCCAGCTTGAAAAGTCGCTAGATGACATCATACGTCAATTTGCATATTCATTACGTCAGTGTGTCATATTATCTTGCTTCTCTGTAGCCACATAATGTATTTTAATGCAGCCAAATTCTCAATATAACTGT
>JAUMHR010000070.1:19424513-19437823 GCA_032361145.1 Enteromius fasciolatus | reverse complement strand
TATATATACTATAAATAATATAATACAATAAATACTATAATAGAATTGGTGTTAAAAACTAATTTTCCATGTAAAACTAATATTTTTTGAAAGATCATTATTAAATATGTGATGTGGTTTGATCATTCTGTCAGTTTTTCATCAGTTTCTGTCTTAAAAAGCACATTTTTTTCCTTTTATGACCTAAGAGACAACTTTCAAATAAGATCTCATTTGCATTACCTAACATTACAACTAAAAACATCATATATTATATATATTTAATATAGTTAAATAATAAATTAAACCTTATTGTAAAGTGTCATCAATTTATGTTTTAAGTCTTTTGGTTTATTTCATTTTTGACCAAGTTTATAAATGGCACTCTAGTATCTTTATCATAATGTATATAGACATATTGTGATATAGCTATTTAGATTATATTTAGTTAATTTGTGTTTTGTTTGAGAGTTCCAGTTCAACACCTGCCCACTTGTGTAACATAAATAATTAGATGTAAATGTTGTTGATTTAAATCCTGCCTTGGTTAATCAGTACGTTGAAGTGAACCAAGCCATATCTAAAGGCCAGGAAATCACAGAAGCTCTTTTTGCATGATTGCAACCTCCCTAAATCATCTGAGAGAGCTGTGCATGAGCCGTTATTGTTGTTCCTCCCTCTTCGTAGGTAACGTGTGTTATCTCAGCTTGTCACCCAAGGGACCTGTATCCGTTGAAGCTCTTGTGGGCACCAATGTGACTCTTAGTGTGTCTCACGCCGGTGTCCCTCAGCCTGAGGTCATGTGGTTTAAGGGAAGCCTTCTGGTTGCCAAATGGACCGTCGGTAACAGCTCGCTTTCAGGTGTTGCTTCAGGCGTTTTTAAACCAGAGCCAGGCGGATCCCTTACCTTTATCAACGTGTCGCTTCGTTATAATGGTACATACACTGTGGAAATGTATAAAATTGAAGAGGAAAAAGTCAGCGCTACATTTGGCCTCTTTGTTTATGGTGAGTATTATAAACAGGAATATGGTCTAACATCATTAGCTAGCGAAAGACAGTTATATTGATAGATTAATAAGATTGTATTTGGCTATTTTAATGTAATCTGTATTGATTTATGTGATATTATAACCTGTTCCTGGTTGGCCAAGCCAAATCTTGTAGTTTAATTTGTATTTGTTTACTTTTTTTGTGTGTGTGTGTGTGTGTGAATTATTTTGAAATAATTAGTGTTAATTTAAAAAGCATATTTTCTATTTTTTCTATCTTGTTCTTATCGAGACATTTTTAAAAACAGGTCAGATGGTAATTATAATATATAATACCTTTAATTATTAAATCATTCACACACAGTTTACTGATTTAACATTCAGTGTTTCATGTGTTTGAGAAATAAATTGCTAAAATATGCCAAATTTAACAGGGTTATTATAGATTAAACCATAAAAAAAAGCTTGAAATACTTGAAATAAAATAAAGTTAACAAAATAGCCTGTTTTAAAGATACTACATTAACAGTGACATGTACATGACTAATGATGATGTTAAGCATTTATTATGTTTCTGTTTGTTCTTATTGGTAATTATATATTCATAAATAAAATAACTCAATTATTTTAATATACTTGCTGTAATTTTTCCTAAAGACTGTTTTTATGTATTATTTAGCTATTGTTCCCCGTCTCATGGCACGTGTTGGTAAATGCGATTCATTTCCATGTATTTCTCAATAGATATGATCCTGAATGTATCCCTGCACACTGATCCAGGAGACGCTCTCGAGGGTGAAGTGAGGTTTACCTTGTATTACAGCACACTGCAAGGGGAGGCCAAAGAGGTGCAGTGGTTCTTTAATGGACTACAGCTAAGAAGTGGATCTCATTATTCCATCAGCGGGAAGAACCTCACGATAAACCAGCCCAGCAGGAACGACACGGGCCGCTACACCGTCTTACTAACCAACCCGTTCAGCTCTGAGACGCAACACAGGAACATCACAGTGCTGTGTGAGTATATGGGGATGAGCGCATGCAAAAATGAAAAGCCTCAGTACTCATCCTCAGGTCATCCAAGATGAGTTCCATTCCAATGGTATTCCATCACTTGCTCAACAATTGATCCACTGCAGTGAATGGGTGCCGTCAGAATGAGAGTCCAAACAGCTGATAAAAATTACTCTATTTAATCAATTAACATCTTGTAAAGTGAAAAGATGATCTTCAATGTGTTTATCAGCTGTTTGGACTCTCATTCTGACGGCACCCATTCACTGCAGAGCATGCATTGCTGAGCAAGTGAAGGAATCTGAAATCTGATGAAGAAGCAAACTCGTCTACGTCTTGGATGAGCACAGGTTTTCATTTATTTCTTAAAGAGTCTTTCCTAACAGTAGCCCGTTTCATTTCCGACATTGTATTTTCTCTTCTTCGGCTGCCCTCAGATGGACCCGATAAGCCAGTTCTCAAGGTCAGTCCCACAAAAGCAGTCTTTGTTTCGGGTGAGTCTCTGTTCCTCTCCTGTCAGGCCGAGGGTGAACCGCCCCCCTCCGCCACATGGTTTTTCAATGGCGAGCCCATTGCGACCTCTTCAACAGGAACAGTCAGTCTCAGCAACGTTAAGACGAGTCAAGGCGGTATTTATACCTGTGTGATGATCAACACCAAAACTGACGCGACACTTCAGAGGAACGTCACTATAATTGTCTATGGTAGGTAAAGTCCTCAAGTAAGCAAAATCAGGGAATACCTGCATGTTGTGCATCATGTAAATATTCATATTTTTCTGCTGACAGGGTTTGAGCCCTTCTAGGCTTTGTGTATTTTGAAGCACAATTAGCAGGGTTTTAGATGCTTTTGTTTCTCTTGTTCTCTCCATCATGTCAGAGTCTCCCAGCGGTGAGCCGTTGTGTTCGGTGAAGGCTGTGAATGGAGACGCAGCGCTGCAGTTCCTCTGTCTGTGGCCAGGCGGCGCTCCGGAAGCACAGGTGTCTTTTCCCGGCCTGAGTGTGAATACCAGTGGATACGGGAATTACAGTTTGACTATTAATGACATTCAGAGCTTAAATGGACGAGAAATCATCTGTAAAGCTGAACATCCTCTGATTCAGACGCATTGCAGTGTCATTCCTCGTAAGTCTTGCTCTGTTTCTAACTGGGATATGACATATTGAGTTACATATTCATCTAACTTGGATTAATTGTGGAGTAATGTTATTTAATATTCCAGCGGAAAGTTTTTGAACAGTAAGATTTTAATGTTTTTTTGAAGAATTATCTTTGGCTTACCAAGAATGCATTTATTTGCTCCAAAATACAGCAAAAGCTGTAATATTGTAAAATATTAGTAAATAATAAATATCAAATAATATATACTATTTAAGTGCTTTCTATGTGAATATATGTTAAAGTGTATTTTATGTCTGTGATCAAAACTGAATTTTTTCAGTCACATAATTGTTCAGAAATCACTTTAATATTCTAATTTGCTACAAAATACAAATTTTTATTATTATTATCATCAATATTTAAAACTGTTAAGTACATAAAAAATATATATATATATATATATATATTATTTATTTTTATTTATTTTTTTGTGGGGGTGTATGTAAAAATAAGTGATATTGATAAAGACAGAAACATTAAAATCTTACTGTTGGCTATAAATAAATAATGAATAGTAAATAAACATTGCACTGCATTCATAATATATATATAAAAACATACATTTAGTTACAATTAATATTTATAATTTTGGTTGTGATGAGTATTATTTAGAAATCCCTCTCATACATGGACTGTATCTTAACTTTCTTTTATTCTATTTATGCATTGATTAATTATTTGCATATTAATCCACACCTTAAGTTGTGTTTTTCACCTAGCGTGTTGCAATGCATTATGGGATTGCCTGCTATATTTTATACACTGCTTTAGTGCTGTTTGTGCTGCTTCCTATATAGAGTTAATTTCATTCATTTCTGTTAGGATGCTTTGAGGACAGTAAAGCATTGAAATGGGACCTTTACCTTCGTTACAGGTGGTCCTGTGGACTTTCTCCCAGTAACTTCAACCAACATGAGTCAAGATGAACGGATGATGGTTGTGATTCAGTGCTCTGCTGAAGCAACACCTCAAGCTCTTGTGCACTGGATCAAGAATGGGAGCCGCTTGCAAACTGGGCCCAAATACCAGATCAGTACAAACACAACTCAGCTATTTATTAATGATTTCAATGTCACTACAGACCTCGACACCTACACCTGCACTGCCTTCAACCCTCTCGCCAATAAAACTGTGAACACAACACTGCTGGGTACGGATCCATTCTAGATTATCACCAATAATGGGTTTTGAAGTCTATAACACTGGGAAAAAAATTATTCTAAACTGCAAAAACAAACTATATGTTGCACTACTGTTTAGAGGTTTGGGGTCAAGTAAGATTTGTTTTATTTTTAAAGAACCTTATTTTTTTTCAGCAGGGATGCATTGAAATTATTAAGCAGTGCATCTGTTTTAAACATAGCTAATAATCAGAAATGTTTCTTGAGCAGCATATTAGCATGATTTCTGAAGGATCATGTGACCCTGAAGACTGGTGTAATGATGCTGAAAATTCAGTTTTGATCACAGAAAAGAAATTACATTTTATATGTGACCCTGGATCACAAAACCTTAAGTGTGTAGTAATAGCCAGTGTATGGGTCAAAATGATTATTAGTTTATGCCAAAATCATTAAAATATTAAGGAAAGATAATGTTCCATGAAGGTATTTTATAAATGTACTGCTGTAAATATAACAAAGTACTTCTGATGCATTGCTAACAACTTTAAAGGTTCATTAATTCATTTTTTTTTTTAGTGTCCTGAGATTCCAGATTTTCAAATAGTTGTATATAAGCCAAATATTGTCCAATCATAACAATAAATGAATGTATAAATCAGAAAATTGACCCTTATGGCTGGTTTTGTGGTCCAGGATCACATATGGTCAAATAGAAATTGCTTATTTTAAATTGTAATAATATTGCAATTTTTACTTTATTAAAATGGTTTGTGAGTTGTTTATGTTTTTGAGTTATGTTTATTCTATTTTATGAATCCACAGTAAATCTTAATGTATGCAATTCTTAAAAAATGCAATTGTAATCTTTAAAAGATTTTTATTTATTGAAGGTCCTCAGATCTCAAGTTCGAGTGTTTTCCTGAGTAACGATCGAACACAAGTGACGCTAACATGGGATGTTCCTCTCACTTCCATTATTACAGGTAATAATCATGTGTTGATTCCATTCAAGCTTAATAAATTACAAATAGTTTGCATTTGAGTGCATAATAAAGGTGTCATTGTATTTTTAAGGCTTTGATATCCAGATGAAGGGCCCAGAGCTCTCAAGCCCATCTCAACCCAAGCTCAGCATCGCTTCAGACTTCTACACCATCCAATCAACGCCAGCCTCGGCCAGAGCCAGCAACGTCTCAGGACTCAACCCAGGATCGACATACTACTTCAGAATCATCCCTAAAGCCGGCAGAACCACAGGACAACAGTCGGAGCAACATCGGATCGGACCAGGTGATCTGAATAAGCTCATATGATCAGGAATCAAATAAAAAAAAAAAACTGTTTAGTCCAAAAGACCACTGATTGTAAAATGGCTCTGAACAGTTGGACAGTCTTATTTCTGCCCTTAATGAATCTGTCCCAGTGGAATGCAGCTTTATAAAGAATACAGTTACAACAATATATCAGCCCAAAAGCAAACCTAAATCTGTGTGTTTGTGCAACTAAACCTTTTGCTTGTTTTCCATGTGAACAGGCTATTTACACAAAAGTCTTGGTGGGAAAAGAATAAGAGGGCGGGATCAGGAAAAACAAAATTATTAACACAGACACACGTTTATTAATGGCCTTCAGGAACAAATGCATGCTACAAATATACACTAGCATTCAAAAGTTTGAGATCAGTAAGATTTTTCATGTATTTGAAGTCTTGTTTTTAAGTATTGTGAAATATTATAACAGTTTGTTTTCTATGTGAGTATATTTCAAAATATAATTTATAAGCTGAATTTCCAGCGTCATTACTCCAGTGTCACGTGATCCTTCAGAAATTATTATAATACACTGATTAAGAAACATTTCTGGTTGTTATCAGTGTTGAAACTAGTTGGGATGCTTCATATTGTTGTAGAAACTATTTTACATTATTTTATTTAGCGTTCTTTAATGAACATAAAGTTCAAAAGAACAGTGTTTATTTGAAATAGAAATATTGTCTTGTATAATCATATATTTCCTCATTTGATCAGTTTAATTCATAGTTGCAAAGTAGAGGTATTATTTCTTTAAAATAAAAAATCTTACTGATCCCAAATTTTGAAGTAGTGTATGATACTGAATAATAAAAATACACACGTTCATAATGGACAAAAATGTCCATGTCATACAAATGTAAAGCTTGGCAGCACAATCTTCAATTTGGTTTCCAATTGTTTTTAAAGAAGAACTTTAAAGAACAAAAAAAAAAAGTAGAAAAAAAATTACAAATTTAAACAAAAAAGGTGAAATAAGTGCATGAAAATGCTTTGTAAACAATATTTTATATAAAATATATATTTTATGAAACCTGCTAAATCTAAACAAGTTATGTTCCAAAAATGAGGTTCCTATCTCAAAAATTTGTTTTTAGTAACATTTTCTTTGGGTGCAGTATCAATTTTTCCCCAATAGATGCCAGTAAAACTCCTCTGGTGCATATATATATATATATATATAAATATATAGGTGCAGTTTCGTTTTTCACTCATTTTTTTATGACACATACAAAACATACCAGCACCCCCACACCATTATGGCTGAATTATTTATCCAGTTGTATAATATGCAGAAGCAGGTGAAATAGTAAAATGATGAACTAAGAAGGACATAACTGTCTGAAAGGTTGCACAAGGTTAAGTGTGGTAAAGCTGGTTGTGTTGTTGTTCAGCTGGACTCAGTGGAGCTGCTATCGCTGGTATCGCTGCTGGAATCCCCTGCGCTCTCCTCCTCATCCTCATCATGCTGGCCTTCATCTACTGTGGAAGACGTGGTGAGTGATGCTTCCTCTCGCTCTCTAAAGCCCAATCTGCCTAAATGCACTAAAAATTCACATTCTGTCCTCATTTACTCGCTCTCAAGTTGTTCCCAACACACACAAAAAGAATGATGGCCGTTGATTTTGTAGAAGCAAAAGTATTCTGTTTCATATGACTACCAGTAACTGTTTTATTATTAACACTCTTTAAAATATCTTCATGTTCAACGAAAGAAATAAACTCATGTAGGTCTGGAAGAACTTTAGGGTGAGCGAATGATGATAAAAGTCAGTCAATACATAGTCTCGCGTAGCGACTGACGGCTGAAGGTCTGGAATTCATAGGAGCTTTCTTTGGTCAAGGCCCGCCCATAAGGCCGTTTGACCGACATGTCAAACAACCAATCACAGTTCGTTTCGTTCAGCGTCACGTTTCGGGGCGTGGAAATGTCCCCACAACAACAGAACGGCGTGCAACAGTCAGATAGAATATCCTGATGAGACGCTCGCAGTAAACATCAGTTTGAAGCATATTTCTCAACTTTTTAACACCCACAAGCAATTCTGGAGAACCAGACACAATACTGAATCGGCCAGCTGCGATGTCAGCGTCTGTTGTTTCATGTTTGCCAGCAAACGCGGATGATATCCCCTTCTCAGAGGTAATTCACTTGATCTTCCATAATTGATAGGAGGGGGTGCACAACTAGTAAAATTGGATTGCATACTTTTGAGAATCCAACGTTTAACTGATCTTAATAAATGCTTATTGTCACTCATTTAAACACGACAGTTTTTACATACTCGCGTCCCCCGGAAATCCGATAAAATTCAACCAATCATTTGATGACTTCGACATTCCTGAAGGATTTGTGTACCATATGCATCAGACGTTTAGCCAACGTGTTAATAAGCCACATGCATATTGATTTTTATAAATAGTATTTGTTTATTCATTTAAATGAATAATCATAATAATAAAACCGTAAAATACAGTTTAATATTATAGTATGTGGTAAAATGTTGTTATAAAAAATATTGAAATTAATTAATAAATTCTATTTCATGAGTATAGTTGTATTTGTTTCTGGTTGCAAAATATTAGCAATATGCTGCTTTAATGAAATAATAAATAAAATAATGTGTGGTCACCAGGGTTATTTTAGTATAAATTACACACTATTATTTGTTTATATTTTAAATGAGTTTTTATTTTTTTTAATATTATGTCCTTTCATTTAAATTTTTGTTAAAGGTGTGTGTGTTTTAATATCTTAAAGTAGTTTTAATTATGTTTTGGTTAAACTAGTTTTAGTTAGCTTATCCTAAGCTTTTTATGTTTTCTTACTTTACATATAAGAAAAATATGTTTACTTTAGTTACATTTTTTCAAGATTGACCAGTAATAACCCTGAAAGTCACCGATATGTGTTCACCTTCTGAACTAATAAATAAATCTGTTCAATGATTTTTTTTCTCAGCAGACCGGATCCCCAGGTATCCTGTATCGAGAGCAAATGAGAAGGTAAAGCAGGCTGTGTTTGTGTTACGTGAGCCTGTTCTTCATGTTCTCTGAAGTTTCTTTCTCATCTCTTCAGGCCGTGATCTCTCAGTCTACTCTGAACCCTCATCGTCTGCTGAGAGCCAGACTGAAACCACCGCCTGCATACAGACATCAGCAGGTGCTCAGCTTCAGCTCGCAGTCATGGAGAGGTGACCACTCCGTGCTGTTTACTGACTGTTCTTCTGTGTTTTGCAGCCTGAGCGGTTGGCTCCTTTGCCGTCTGTGAACTCGAGCGTGAGAATGGCCACCACCGTCTGACTCTGAGAGCACAGGAGCTCATCGACGTGTAACCTTTAACCTTATCCATTTGTTGACATGTTGCAACCCACATGTGAGCACCACAGCTATCCTGCACCATTTATTCTGTCATCCTAAGTGTATATTAAATTCACATGTAACAAAACAACTGTAACAAAACAAAAGTAGTTATTTTGTTAAGAAATAAATGCTTTTATTCAGCATTAAATTGATCAAAAAGTGACGGTGAAGCATTTACAATGTTTCAAAATGTTTCTGTTTCAAACAAATGCTGTTCTTTTAAACTTTCTATTCATCCTGAAAATAAAGTATCATGGTTTCTGCAAAACTCTGAAGCAGCATAATGTTTTCTTGAGCAGCAAATCAGCATTTAAAAATGATTTCTGAAGGATCATGTTACACCGAAGACTGGAGTAATGATGCTGAAAATTCAGCTTTCGGGAAAAAAATAAATTACGTTTTACCAGATATTGAAATAAAGCATAGTTATTTGAAATTGTAATAATATTTCACAATTTTTCTGCTTTTACTTAATTTTTTATCAAATAAATTATATTTCAAAATTACATTTTACCAAAAAATATCAGTAATCTCTTCTAAGGCTAAAGTCAAAGATCTCAATATGAACTCACACATTTCTTATCAAATTATCAAAATTCTAATTATATTCATGTACATTTTATAGCTTTTAATATTACATTGTGGACTAACATCTTAGACTTTTTAAATACTTCTACCTCTTAGAGGATAAAAGAGCAACAACTTACTGTAAGTTTCTTTCTTTTTTCCTGAACTGAATTTGAACATTTTCTTCCATACAAACGTATTATAAGCACTGAACTTTTGGTACAAATACATTTTGCTGATAAATTTCACAAATAATAACACAAGCATCAAGTATGAATTAAACATGAAATTTTGTACTAGAAATACTTTAGTATTTTCTTTGTAAAATCCTTTTATCTTATCTTAAAATAATTTTTACAGTGTGGTATTATCTGGGAAGATTTATTGTTAAATACATCTTCTGACCTTGCAGTACACAACAGCCACATTAGTATTTTCTCATGCACATTTACTAATAAGCCGTGTTATCTATCACATCAAAGTCATTGCAGCAGGATCAGAGGTGAGTCACGGACATGTGATGCGATAAGCGCCATCATCGTGTGTCCACTCATAGTGTGTCACCACATGCAGGGCTGAATGAAAGTGTGCGCTTCAGCATGTTACATTGACCGCAGCAGTACTGCAAGCCTCTGCACATCACAGTTCCAGAACGCCCAATACAACAACAAAAAGAGCCTTCCCCCTCCAAACCGTGAGCGCGGACCCGGCCGGCCTGCAGGGGTCACGTGCCTCCCACGGCATCGAGCTCAAGTGCATTTGTTCGGTGTGGCTTAAAGGATTTTGCCTCCATCGACAGAAAAGCAGAGAGGATAACTTTTTGGTATTTGGCCTTGCGTGTCCTTTTTGACGTTGCGCTCGCTGCGGGTCCCACTTTCTCTCTCTTTCCCTCTGGGAAGGTCAATACTTAAGGAGGTTCATTTATCCTGAAGACCTCAGGTAAGAATCCCACTGACTAATTCATGCTTGTGATGGTTTTCAGGATAAATGTGATAGTTTGTTACAATTTCTAGTGAGAAGGCCCCTCAAACTGACATATGGATGAAAGGATGTAATCATCATTTATTTATTTTTTTAAGTTGTTGCGTATAGTGGTGAACAAAAGTCTCACATTCATTAAATACGTTTTTATAATTAACAGATGAATGTATATTATTATCAGACATATAAACGGAAATATTTTTTAAAATATGCTATCTTTTTTTTACTTTTTTTTCTACTTTAATAAAAACTTTTTAAAGTCTTCATGTATACCAGAAGTTTAATGTTTAGCAAAAAATTATATATAATTAATACTAACTATATTATCATCTAAATAAATAAATATATAAAATTATGTAATCATCTTTAAGTGCATTTTCACTTGTTAAAAACTGAGGAATAAAAAAATAAATCACTTTTAATTAATTCCTTTAAAATTAAATGCAAATTCTAATTCTAACTTTCATTATTGATTATATTTTTATATTTATATTTACATTTATATAAACAAAAACATTTAATGTTAGCCTTTTAGCATTCGCACACACATACATGCACTCGTTGGTGTTTTAAATATGATTTTAAAGTCAGTTTAAAAACTGCATTTATTTGTACAGTGTCCCAGGCAATGTTATGCAATCATGCATTAACTTTATGTAAAGCATGTGTAGTTTGAAGCATCTGCATTTACATAGAGTTTCTTATAATAGCTAATCATTTGTCAAGTTGTTACACACTGTTGTCCCTCCTGTGCTGTTTTGCATGTATAATGTTTTGTGGCATTGCAGTTTAGCATTGTACCTTGCTATATGCGGTTTGGTTCTTTCTGTAAATGATGATGTCATTTTCTGAGTAACTGATGCTGTTTTGCTTGTGCAAACTGTGGTGTGGTCTATAAAAACAGAAAATTGCATAGGAATAAACCGTAGAGTGATCGGTGCACATGCATCATAAAGGAAATCATCTTCAGAACACAATTTGAGATATTTTGGATAAAAAAAGGCTTGTGACTGCCAGTGAAATTACACTGTCAACATCTAGAAAAGTATGAAAGACATCGTCAGGATAGTCCATCTGTTATGAATCGAGGCAGGGAGGCGTGCGAGTTCACGTGCAAAGGTTTTATTAGGCTCAGGGTCAAGACAGACAAGATCAAAATCACCGGAAGACAGTCTTTAGGTGGCAGCTCCAGCTGGGCGTGACACCATCTGCCATCAGCGGTTCAATGGTGTGACTATTTGTGTCCAGCTAATGCCTTTCAAAATAGTGCTACGGTGCTGAATTATTGAAAAATGTCATTCATTCTTTTTCTTTCAATGTCATTCTCATCGTACAAAAAGTATTCTCGTAGCTTTATAACATTACAGTTGAACCACTGATGGCAGATGGAGCATTCTGATGATGTCTTTCATATTTTCGGGACCCTGGCAGTTAATGGGACAGACACAAGCCTCCTGGTTTTCATTCAAAATATCTTAAATTGTGTTCTGAAGACAAACAAAGCTTTTACAGGAACGAATTTCGCCAACATCAGGCAACAAGCCTTTAGTTTGTGGAATTGATTCGTCAGTGATTATATTCCTCTGGTCATAGAGTTTATTAGATGGATCCAGTTTGTTTGCAGGCTTCCATGGATGGAATACGCTGTGTTTTCTGCCGACTGGCAACCCGTCAAAAGTCAGAATTGCGAATATAAACTCACATTACTCACATTTTTGAGAAAAAAATCAGACAATTTTTTACACAATTGCAAGTAAAAAAAAGCCTAAATTGTGAAGAAAAAAACTCATTTTTTTGTCAGTGGCAGAAATGAGCATAAAAACATTTCACAGTACAATAGCGTCGTAAACCAAATTTTTCCTAAATGTCTACAAATATTATATTAAACATATTATGGTATATTTTTGCTTTAGCACAGTTAAAAAATTGAAATACGGCACCTTTAGCATCCACTGAAACTTTCCATGGCACAGAAGTGGGAACATTTTAGATTATTAAAAATTTTCTTCATTATAAAAAAAGTTACTTTATGAACTATTCATTGAAAGCCAAGCATGGTGAATCTGTTTTAAAGACTGAAGGGTATGTTCTTGACCTGTATATATTTGTATGTTGATTGTAAAATGTCTGTCAGTGTGTTTAGCTCCTCAGGATGTACAGCTTTATGGGAGGGGGTTTATTCTGTGCCATCGTGGCCAACATCCTGCTGGTGGTTTCCATGGCGACGGACTACTGGATGCAGTACAGACTGTCCGGAAGCTTCGCTCACCAGGGCCTGTGGAGATACTGCATGTCTGGGAAGTGCTACACGCAGACCGACAGCATCGGTGAGTGCCAGTCATTAAGTACTTCACTGACTGTGTTCAAACATGTTTTCCTAACACACAAACTCAAGCCTCTCTCATTGGTCAGAAAAACACTTAGTATCACCCCAAATCCATGCATAAACTTTATGCTTTATGCTAAGCTAAAATCATTTAAGTTCATTTTTTCTCCCATACTGACCCAAAAACACAGAATTTAAGAACAACAGATTTATGTCAGTAACTAAGGTTTAAGTCAGGGCTCTGTCTGGGTCGTTCAAGAACAGTCACGGAGTTGTTGTGAAGCCACTCCTTGGTTATTTTAGCTGTGTGCTTAGGGTCATTGTGTTGTTGGAAGGTAAACCTTCGGCCCAGTCTGAGGTCCTGAGCAGGAGATGAGCAGTGCCTGCTTTTCTCCACACATACTGCTTAAAATTAAGGCCAAAAAGTTGTATCTTGGTCTCATCAGACCAGAGAATCTTATTTCTCACCATCTTGGAGTCCTTCAGGTGTTTT
>JAUMHR010000070.1:19353926-19369896 GCA_032361145.1 Enteromius fasciolatus | reverse complement strand
GTCACATGACTGCATTTTGGTTCGTTTCAACTGGTTCGGACCAGAGCAATCAGTGTGGTGTGAAAAGGACCCAAAACTGCAGAAAAATGCTACAATGTATCATTTGTTGCCCTTGGTCCGGACCACAGATGTGAAAGCACCCTTAAGTTCGTATTTTTTTATACATGTTATTTATTAGAACTTTAATATATTTTGATGTTCCTCTGTTCTGTTGTGACAATAAAAGAAACAAGTTTATTTTAAAAATGCATTATCATATTATGTTAGTTAAAACTCATAAATAAGTAATGTTAGGGAAATCTGTTAATGTTTTGTTGCGCGTTTCTGAAAAAAAAATAAAATAAAATAATAATAATAATAATAATAATAATAATAATAATAATAGGCCGATATATCGGATTTTAAAACCAACAAATATTTGTATCGTTATCGGCCTTCAAAATCCTTTATCATTCGGGCTCTATTATTATCCTTATTATTATTGCAAAATAAAAATTATACATTTTAATATGAACTATAAAATACTTTATAGTATACCATTTATTTGTATGTTCTGGAAAAAAAATAAATCAGAATTTATTGCATAATCTGAAAAATGTAAATGTTTTTAACATTGTTCTTTCACAGAATTAACCATCGTTAACTTCCGTAATTGCATAAAATCTCTTAAAAAACAGTGGGTTTGGATTTAAAACAACATGAGGGCGAGTGGATAGTTTATTTTTGGGTTTACTATTCCTTAAACAAACCACAATCCAAGTGGATTCCTGTTGCTAGTAGAACACATGCTAATTGTTTTCATTCGGAGGCCCGAAACATCAGCGCAGTTTTCTTTCATGAACAAACACTTTTGATGTTGACGTCTAAACCCTGAGGGCTGACGAATTGTGTAACATCAAGCACAGACAAAAACTCAGATGGGCCTGTTTGGATCTTGATATGCACTCGAAAGCAGACGGAACAGGATGCTGCAGTCACTGTTATAAAAGGCACGGCGTCCCAGGCTAAGCTTTGCTCGACTGATTGCATAATGCCATCGTACTGCAGTCAGGCCTTCAGAGAATCTACAGCGTTCACAAAATGAATGTGAAACGGCGTGTAGAGAACAACAGAAATGCAGCGGAGCAAACGTCAGCGTGCTCCAATCATCTGCAAACAAATGTAACGTTCATACATCCCTCAGAGCCACTGCGCAGATCCCTCCGGGGGAAAAGCATCCAAACATGTTATTTAGTTTGCAAGTTGAGAGGTTTTTACACGTCTGCAAAGGGGATTGTCTTACAACACACACCAGTGCATCTCCACTGATGGGCTGTGGGTCTAGCGTTCTTATTTTAACCTCATGCCTGATAATGGTCATTGCGAGTAACAAGCCGAAATTGCATAAAAGAGCAATTTAGAAACCTACTTCAGATATTTGAAGTTTGCTTTGGATAGACGGTCTAAAATGAATCGACTGTTTGCAGAACTTGCACAATTTAACAACATTTTTCAGAGAAAATTAACCATATTGTCATGCAACGCTGAACATATCAACTATTAAAAAAAGCACATAACAAAAGCTAACCATCAAATAAAATCAGCAGGTGTTCTGGCACAAATATTAGACATTCAACAAATTATATCCAAGCCAAGATAGACAGGCTGTGCGATGTTTATATCTCTGATTTAGCAGACAAAAGAGGGACAAAACCCAACCAATTAAATACGGCTTCATCTAAATCGTAATGTAGATGTTTAGTCCTTCAGTGTTTCATTTTAATTTGTTTATATGTTGGTTCACTACTTAATGTCAAGGCAATACAGCTTTATCTATCAATGATATTAAATTACATTTATTATTTTGGTAGACACTTATGCAAAGCGACTTACAGTTAAGGAATACAACAAGCGATTTACATTAACATTTAGCACATGCTTTTATATTAAATTACAACAACAGTTAAGCCAAAAGCGACCAGAAAAAAACTAAACCAGACAACACCGAATAGTGTTTTGCATTAATAACTTGAGGATTCATTTTTAATTGCATAAGTGTGTGTGAAAAACAATTTGTGCTAATACTGGGTCAATCTCAATCAGCTTCATTCATACAGCGCTTTATTTTCACAGTACAATAATAGAAGCAATGCAAACTTCATCAAAGCCCAACTCCACCAACATGGCAATACAGATCCAATAACACCAATTAGTGTTAAAAAGCAAACCGTTAGGGTTACCTCTTGGCACTGGTGGAGAGTTTGGCCGCGGTTTTACTGGAGATCTTGGTCTCCTTCTTCTTGGGCGCAACTAGATCACGCTCCTGCTGAGGAGGTGCCGTCTCCCGCTGCTCGATATCTGAACTCCCTCCGCTTGTGCTGGGGCTGTCATCTGGTCTCTGCACCTCACTAGACATCTTGGCCCTGGAAAAACAACAGGATTCACACACACACACGATTACATTAGCAGACTGCCGGGTGAAGTCACCGGGGTATGAAGTCAATAGTTGTCTTAATTCCAGCTGCGCTGAATTAAGACGAATACAGCGATTTCCAACTGCAATAGAAGGCAGAGGAATTGGATTAGCTTTTAACAGTAAGCTGTAATTAATAAAGGTTGCATACAACAGCTTTTATTTCGCAAAACAAAAATCCTAAAGTATGAACAAAAACTAATTTCTGTGTAAACCATCCATAAACACACATCACAGTAGTTTCAGTGCAACCATCAGAATTTTACAAACCAGTTTGTTTTTGCTCCAAAGCTGATTGTTTTACATTAATATTAGACTAAAATGAATGACTTTCTTAAAGCACATTTCTGGGGCCTCGCGTATAAAACTTTGCTTAGGTTAGATTTAAACCTAAAAGGCATGAGTATGCACAGAATTTTGCATTTGTAAAACCAATAATGGTTTTGTATGGAAATTTTGGGGGAAGACGTGGAAATGCATGTACATTTGCATGGCTTTATAAGTGACATTTTGTGCACACACATCTGCCTTCAGCATGTACACACATCTTCAGGATGAATTTAATGCATAATTCTGAGGCATCTTATATGTTTGGCTAGATTTCATCTGAAAAGAGTGTGTACACACAAAAGAAAGATTCTCAGACTTAAAAACCCATGCTTATGTGCATGAACTTTCCTCCAAAACTAACATATATGTAGTCTATAACACCTTGTATCACTATGCATCTGATTATAATTTCCATATGCATATGATATATAAACTATAACCACTGAATTGCTTAAAGATTGCTTTATGGATGAGGAATATAATCTTTAGAATTAAAGTCAACAAGTAATATAAATTTACCCAAATTACTTTCATGCACATTTCCAGTCTTATTGCACATATTATTCCTATATGTTAAGCATTTCTATGCAACATCCACTTTTCGCAATTCCCAGTGGATTAAATCATGTTTTCATTTTTGCACATAAATGTCCAAATGTGAAGTCTTACAAACAGCATTAAATGTGGACTTGCATCCTTTTAAGACGGTCATCATAACGTCATTTCCTGTACGGTCACAGGAAGTAGACTGAAATTAAATAATACTCTACAATTTTTCCCCAGACGTTTGATCGCCGTGAAATCATGATTTAGATGTTTATCTGATCTGCAAGGGTTCTCAAACGATGAGCAGAAATTCTTTCTGATGTTATCAGGAGATGCGGCGGTGAGGAAAACCCTCTGATCACAGGCTTTAAAAGCCACACGAGTCCAGCTAATAAATACCTATGGAACCTGCTCTCTCAGCTCAGCATTTAAACCAAAGATAAAAGATGCATGATGTTGAGAGAGCACCAATGCACGCTAAAAAGCGGAGATATCGCTTAAAGTTGCCCAAGTCTGGGGTGAAGTCTGCATTAGGTCACCTCTTTTTCAGATCCAAGTCGTAAATGATCACAGATACACCAACAGGAAGGTATTAACACTTCAGAGAGTGGATTTTACGGGTCAGCTCGTTTTGTGATAATGTGGGAAATGAGTCATAAAACATTTCAATTGCAGCACACATGCAGTCATGCCAAAGAGTTAATGGCTCAGAGTACAAATACAGTCGGTGTGCTTCGGGTTTTTAGGCACAATACTGTCCCGCTTGAGTTATTTCCCTTCAAATAGAGCATGCTTCATTCCAGTCGCTGATAAATCACATCAATGTGTGAGTCTCAGGTTCTGTTTAGCGACCTTTAGTCCCTCGTTCACTCATTCAGAGGTAATGTATCTTAATGCTTAAGATCTGGACTGAAATTAAAAGGCTAAACCTCTTGCGGCCCACACAAACTGCACCGTTGTGCAAGAAAACCAATTTAGCCCTTTAATATAAACACAGCAACGTAGAATAAGAATGATTTCTTTTATGAAATGGCCCACATGATATTTAGACCTTGCTTGTGGAGGTCTTATCCTTGTTTGTTTTCCTCACAGGTTTTTCCTTTTTAACATTTTAACATGTAACATTTTAAACCTTTAAAGTTTTGCATTCTCTCTCTCTCTACACAAAAATATCCACAAAACAATACACAAGTGCCTGTATAAACAAAATGTTTGTGTGTGTGTGTATGCAATCAAGCAAACATGTATGTGTATGTATGCATGCACAGACACACACACAGAAAATACCTCTTCAGGGGTGTATTTTTACATATTTGCTGTAAATAAACAATACCCGTAACAACAGTACATAAAGCTATGCACTATTTTATGTCCACAAAATTAACAATATGCATAATTTTTATACAGAACAAAAAATGCACCCCTGAAGGTACCAGATCATGCACGTTTTTAGTGAATATTTGAATCCCAAAGTACACATTCACTGTTTCTTGTAATGTAGTGATTATTTGGGTAGTGCAATGAATGATAAAGGTACCATTTTAGGTCCACAAACGTAATCTTTAGGGGTGTAGGCTATATTTTACCCCAAAATAATAAACATGCCCTCAACAGAACACCCCAAAAGGGTGTCACCACAATATCAAGGGCATTCTCCTTTTGAAGCACACAGAGGTGCTGACTGGCAGTAAAGATCTCGTGTATACTACAACGTGAAGGGCATTGAAGGAAATCATTGAAGCACCTGGCTGTCAGACTGCGCTGCAAACGCAGAAACCCTGCTGCTGCAGCAGCTGCATGCGCGATGCGCGCTATAGAGGAGCGTCTATTTATGCGGGAGGCCGCGAGCGCTTCGCGATCCCGCACAAAATACGCGGATCAAACGCGCCCGTCGAGCCCCGTCGAGCTTCCGCCGCGATATTTTTCCAACGCAGGGAAAACCAGGCGACGATTCGCCCCTGATGACCACGACGAGCTACTGGCTCGGCACAAAGGAGAAGGCTGGTCCCGCACATCCCCGCACACCGAGGGGCAAAAACAAGCACTTTCGCGGGACATTTAGCGACTTTTCACGCGAGGATATTTACCTGGCGAGCGGCCGTCGATGTGGAGTCCCGATTCGCTTTTCCTGGATGATACCGTGTAGTCGGAGTCGGGCCGTCCGCTCGTTCTCGTCTCGTCGCTATTTAACTGAAGGAAGGTAGCAGAAAAAAGCGATTACAGAAACTGAAGCAGCCGGACCGCCTCTACGCGCGCTCCCGCCTTGGCCGTGCTCGCGCGGCGCGCTCATCTCAGCGCGCGAGCGTCAAATTGGTTCGCTGCGCTTGAGAGGACAGGTTTGTGCGAGACATTTCCTACCATATGTGACCCTGGGTCAATTTTGTAAAACTGAGATTACTCTGTCATCTGAAAGCTGAATAAATAAGTTAGAATAGGACAATAATTAGCTGGAATATAAGGGCGCAAAAACAAAACAAAAAATGTTCATGGAATGTTAAGAAAATGCCAAATAAACATACATCATAAGGATGTAAATAGCCTAGCTTAATGAAACTGGTAAAAAAATCTTTGACATCAGTAGCTGCCATCATGCCAAGAAATTTACCATGGTAATTTCCACCAAATTAACTGTAGTAAAACTGCACTAACTTACAATGAGAAAGTACATTTGATGCATTGCTAATGTTACTAATATTAAAATGAATATTATTTATATATTTATTCATTCTTATATAATATTTATTTTAAATATTAATCTTATTTAATTCTTATTTAATAATTAAGTAAAGTTCATAAATAATATTAATTACTAATGTTACTATTTTAGGCCTATAATAAATATTAAATATAAAAAAAGATATTTAATATTTATTTAAAAGATAATTCATATTTATTATGTTACTATATTAGGCCTTTAATAAATATTAAGTATAAAAAAGATATTTAATATTTATTTAAAAGATAATTAATATTTATAATGTAACTATATTAGGCCTTTAATAAATATTAAGTATAAAAAAGATATTTAATATTTATTTAAAACATAATTCATATTTATAATGTTACTTTATTAGGCCTGTTATTAATATTCAATATAAAAAAATGTTTAATATTTATTTAGAAGATAATTTATATTTATTTAATATTTATATTAAAGATATTTATATCTGATTTGATAGATCATTTATGTTATATTTATATATAAATAAATGTAATAAATATAGTTTCCATGACAGCATTATACACTTTTTTTGTTTTGGATATTTTTTATTAATTCTTTTGTCACATTTAAGTATTCTTTCAACATCAATAATACATTTTAATTTATTTAAAATGATAAATTAAAATATATAAATAAATGAGGGGTTGAATTAGAGGTTTCATTGTATTATTAATCTATTTTTCCAATTATATTTTGGTCTGAAAACAAGTCTATGATAATTTTGCGTTTAAATGTCTCCATTAGGCTGATGCTGTGGGGTGTAATTTCACTAATGATGAGGATTTACTATGAAAAAGACAAAATGATCACCAACACATTTTCATTCCTGTTCCTTGTTTCATGTAACCTAATCTGTCCATTTCATTTCACTAGTGGTGTTTTGGATCAGAGTCCCTTTGGTCTTTGCAGGGACAAGACAGGATGGTACAGTATGTGCTTTACAATGAACATTTGTTTATTCAGAGTTATAACGCTTGTTTAAAAAAATGTGATTCAATGTTTTTAGACTCTGCTATGAAATATCTCTATAAAAAAATGTATATGATCCGATAGCCTGCGAGTATAATTCAGCAAATGTCTGTAATTTTCTCTTGGTAAGCTTCAATAGCGAAGATTCATTTTGCCATACCGAGAGTAAATCAATTTCAAACGCCTGGATTTCCAGACGATTGCATAATAATGACCTGCCGCTTGTGAAATCACTGTATTTACAGTGTGCTTTTCATCGCTCTAGCCACTTGAGGCCTGTTGAATGATGAAATTGGGTCTCGCTCTGTTGCTCCGTGGCTTTGTACTGCTCAGGGGCGTCCATCGGATCAGCATGATAATATGGCAGGCAGGCGGCGAAGGGCAGCCAGGGACCCGTGTGTCTGTGAGAATGGAGGAGGCTTCGGCCTCAGCACTTCCTCTCTCACACCCCGTCAGGGCTGAAGGTCAGGGCCACACTCTGTGCTGAGTGCCTTTGTCATGCTAATGGAGGGTGTAAACGCCAGCCGCAGCGACTCCCCTCAATCTCCCCCTCCTTCAGTCCTTCACTCACTCATTCAACTTGTCTTACATATACTCCAAAAAAGATTTCTGTGAACTTGCACACAGGCCAATTTGCTGCCCTAGGTGAGATTTTAGCTGGTGCTCCTTACCTCACAGGCCATTCCACCAATATGCCTGTATAGTCATTTAAAGGTGCAGTGTGTAAATCAGCGGAGATAGATGGCAATGAGGTTTCTTTACAAAGGTAAATCAATTAATTATATTTACTTAATTATTCAATAAATCAATATGTTATTGCAAATATTATTGTTACCTGTTCATCACTGTGTGTCAGTGTTGTATTCGCATGAACAACGTAGTAACGAAATGGCCTCTGTTTGTCCTTAAAGGGATACTGTACAAACACGATGGCGACTTCCACATAATAGACCCGCGACGTATATAGATATATTATAATAGTTAATTCTAAGTTATATAAAACATAAAGGTTCATTGTGTAAGGTCTTTGTTCACATTTGAATATATATTCAGTATATATATATATATATATATATATTTCTGTCAAAAAATTCTCCTAAAAATATTACACACTGCGCCTTTAAAATGTATTTCTAATTTAATGCGAATTCATTCTTTGCTACTAGGGCTGTATCCGAAGTCGCTCCCTATACCCTCAAATAGTGCATTTTTTGAGGGGACAGCCATTTTAATTGGTGTCCGAAACCATAATGATAAATAAATAAATAAAAAACATTTTTCCAGAAAAATGGCATCCGCTACTAAATCATTCATCCATTCATTTTACAAAGCAATCATCCATGGCGTAATATGACACAGGTAAAAATTCATTTAACCTTGGTTATTAATCAGTTTAACTTTATAAAGTTTTTCCTTTATAAACTTTATAAATAATTTCCATGACAGAATTCAAGATAAATCATTTTATCGTATTACTGGAGATACCTGTTTCAAATGATTATGAAGCAGCAAGAAAAATCTATGCAAAAAGCGGCAGTCCTTCCGGTGCATTTAGTGTCCGAATTCACTCACTTCAAGTGAACTGAAAGAGTGGACTAATGTAGGGAGCAATGAATGATTTTGGATACAGCCTAGGTGTAGCTTTTGTGGTGGTTAAAATAACGGCTTTGAACGTATTGTTTCCATGAACATGCTTTAAATAAATCTGATAGCTATTTGCATTGTTTAAATGACTCACTGGAAATCAACTTAAAGGAGTTATACAAAGCCAATTTTCCACTAGCTTATATGATTCGTTAGGGTCTTAATGGAAAGTTTGTAATATAGTTTGTTTTTAAAATTTCTCAAAGATAGTGTAAAAAACGCTAGTTTTACCCCGTCAGAAACAGCTCTTTTGAAATCACTCTGTTCTGTGTACTTCCCCTTTAAATCTTCACGAGCTCCGCTGACCCCGCCCCTCTCGGAGGATCTTCGTTCAGCCGTATTCATAGTGAAACTTGCTAATTAGCACATTATTAGGAAAGGCCTTGTGCAAAGATTCATTAAAAGACATAATCACTGCTTCTGTAGGTGAGGCTGGATCATGAATGATTTGCACGAACATAAACACATTTCGGTTTATCAAGGGGGCGTTACCAAACGTAACGTTAATCCTCTCCGTCTTCAGTCACTCAGATGTCCGGGGGACACTCTTGTGGGAGTGGCCTCTGTCTGTGTGACGCCACACCGACATTTGTCCTTGACAGGTGACCATGCATTTCAAAGAAAACAGAAGTCATTCTGGACATATCTCCTTTTGTGTGCAAAGAAAGAATGTGCAGGTTTGGATCAAGAAGAGATGGTGAGTTGTGTTTTCATTTTGAATACTCTGTTCCGTTAACATTCGCTAAGTGACGGTAAGTGAAACTAAAAGGCCTGTTTACTTCCATCATTGACTCACTGACACCTGCCAAGCTGTGAGATGTGTTACAGCACTGGCTTTATTAGACATGCCTTGCTGAGGAAGGTTTTAGACTGAGAACAGGGGAGTGTGAATTAGCAGTGGCTTTTATGGATGAATTCCCAGAGGGCCATTAAACATCAGCCTTTTCTGTGTTAGCTTTGCAAATGCGCGGGTTACCTACTCACAAATGGATATGTGCTTCTGTAAACTTTATTAGTGAATGTATGGAGATGACAAACAAAGCAAGCAGCAATTAATGGATATCATCTTTTATTCCTCTCAAACAAAACCATGCAGAGAAGCCTGATATTAATTTTAACAGGCAACCCTGGCTATAAACCTCTGCCAAAATAAGAACGCCCATGTTTCTATTAAAAATACCGGAGAGCGAATTTCATGGGGCTTATGTGTTCAGTCATGTACAAAAGGACCTGTATTAAGGAAGTCTCCTGAGGCGTTTTGTGG
Organism: Enteromius fasciolatus; assembly: GCA_032361145.1. Classification (NCBI taxonomy): domain Eukaryota; kingdom Metazoa; phylum Chordata; class Actinopteri; order Cypriniformes; family Cyprinidae; genus Enteromius; species Enteromius fasciolatus. The sequence continues at coordinate 19,359,969 of JAUMHR010000070.1, read as the reverse complement.
GTAATGTGCTTATTTGAGATTGTTCCAGACCCTACGGACAAAGCAAAATGCCTGCCTTTCACATAACAGTGGCTTTACGGTGCAAAAACATAAATGTTTACTTTGTGTAATGACTGAACAAAGCCATAAAGAGTGTGTAGATGAGTATTACAGTAATCTTGCATGGTTTTGTGAGGTTACCTGCTCTGATGGAGTCAGTGTGTCTGGAAACACAAGTAATGCCTAATGAGGAATCATCATGGAAAGAAGCACTCGAGGCTGTGCATTACAGTGATTTTACTAGAGGTATGAGTTTATTTTTTGTTTTGTAAAACAATGGCAACAGTGTTATTATAAAATACACCAATGTGCAATGAATAGTGCTGCTCATTTTCATAATAAATAGTATGTATTAGAATAGAATTAATGCTTTTGTGGTGCACTCTTAAAATGGCAGTAATGTGTTCAGTCAAGGTATTATCATGGTACATTATTAATATTTTTAATTGGCTTTTGTTTTTACATTTTATTATTTCTATTTTGATAAAGTTTTAGTAATTTATGACTTATTTTATTTTAATTAATTGTTTATTAATTCAAAATTTTGGTAAGTTGCCAATTTTTTTAAATTTTATGTCATTTATTTTAATTACTGAAAATAATTTGAATAGTTTTCTTATTTAAATAAAAATTGTTTTACCATGTCCAATCATCATAGTCTGTGTTTTATATTATATTATTGTATTTCTTAATATTTTAAATTAATTTTTATTTTTATATTTATTAAAAAACAACATTTCTATTTTATTTTAATTCAGCTTTATTGTTTAATTACTGAAAACTTTTTTTTTATTTTATTATTATTTGTCTAAGTGGTGTAAATATGGCAACAAAAAAAAACGTTACCCTGTTTGACCATTATGCTATTACCATGGTATATATCAATGTTATTTATGCTATTATAATATTTATTAAAATTATAAAATAATATTTTGAGTTTAAGTGATTTATTGGTTTTTACTTTTAGATTTCTGTAATCTTTTCATATTGCAGGTTTAGCAGCATGATTGAGTCATTAGGCTCTCAGAGGGTCTGTCTCGTGTTGGTGTGTTACGCAGCGATGACAGCACTGCTCGCTGAGGTGAGGATGGCAGGCCAGAGTTCAGAAACACACACCATCTCAACAATCAATCACTTTTAATTCAGCAGAATCTGAATCGCCTACAGGATGCTCCATTGAAATCACAGGAAAAGCAATTCATCACTCACATGGATTTTATTTTAAAATAAATAATGACCTAGTTGAACTAGTTTTGTGTATGTATATGTATATCTGCGTGTGTGTGTATATATATATATATATATATATATATATATATACATAAACCAGATACTACATTTAGTTTAATTTAAACAATTACTTACTTTAAAATAAAATCTTCTGATAATATAATATATATAAATAAATATTGGTGTTAAACATTTTTAATTATTTTATATACAAATACTAGTGCTGTCAAATGATTAATCGTGATTATTTGTTTTATAGAAGTTTTATAGAATATATGTTTACTTAGCATATTTATTATGTGCATATATAATTACACACACATGCAGTATATATTTTGGAAATATTTACATGCAGATGCAAGACTTTTTTATTTAATACATGCATGTGTTTGTATTTACATTTACAAAAAAAATAGTGCACACACATAAACAAAAACTAATCACGATTAATCTTTTGACAGCACTAATAAATACATAAAAAAGCTATTCTGAATGTTCAAATTTAAAGTCTTCAAATATGAGACACACATCTCTAATAATAATAATAATAATCAATATTTAATAAATAAAATGTTTTTATGAATTTTGTTTAATATGTTTTAAATATTTGGTAACACCTTACAATAATATTTTACTATACTGTATATATACTATAACATTAGTTAACATGAACTAAGATTAAACAATACTTCTACAGCATTTATTAATCCTGGTTAATGTTAACAATCTGTGTTTGTTAACATTAGTTAATGCACTGTGAAAAACTGCATGAACTAACAAAGATGAATAAAGAATGGGTTTATCATTGTTCGTTCATGTTATTTAATACATTAAATAATGTTTACAAATGACAGCTTATTAAGTGTTACCAAATGTCTATATCTTTATTTTTAGATGTTTTTTAACATGATACAGAACTGAAATGCCGTTCTATTTTAATTCTACTTCCTTAAATGCAAATTGCACTCACCACTCTGCATCCTGTTCGACACCTCAATTCAAATTCAGTTCACAAAAACTAAATTATATTCTAACAGTCGTGTGTAATTTCATTTTGAATATCGCAAAATCCTGTTGAGAAGCTTTGATACTGCGACGACAAAAGCTTTAAATACAAGAGATCCTTCTAGAAGCACAGAGGAACGCAAGACAAACACATCAATGCGATGCTGAAGGATGAAAGCAGACTCTGATGGTAATGTGGCTCTTTGGAAAGAGAAATGAAAGATTGTTAGCAGGGAGACTTTGCTCTGCTGTGTCTCTGGAGGAATGAATCTGTCAGCGCTGTCACTGTTGCTTGATTTCATCAGATAATGCTTCTTTTTTTCTCCTCCAAACAACTCCAACATGAAAGTGCTGTAAGGGAGTTTGTATGGATCGGCTGGCTGACAGAAATGAGTGAAAGAGGCGTTCTGAGAAGTCGCAGCTGTCTCTGTGACAGAATGACGCTCTATAAAGCTCACAGAACAACCTGATGGCGCGGCATTCACGTTTGGCCGATCGGTGGAGTTTGAGGCACTCTCTGGCTGTCAGTCATGTTGAGCGTTTGTAGGTAATACAGTCTTTCTGAAATCCTGCTATTAGTTAACGGTAATTTATTCACAATCCCATGTCAACATCCACCCCAGGTCACAATCCACCCCACAAATTACATATAATTAGAAGACTACATTTTGCACAAAATGAAGCATATTTTAAGACTCTTGCATAAATAGCTTGGACATTATTTTTATGGTAATTGTTTTTCTTACTAGTTACTGTAGAAAATATTAATATTTTAACGTTATATATGACATCATATTTACTTTAACCAGCATAACAATAGAAATTACTTTGTTTTATTAATTTCATAATTTTTTTTGCATTTCAAGTAATGCAGTTTGTGGAGACGCAGTGAAACTTTTTGTCCTGAATGTACATTTAGTATGAAGCATGTCAGGACTAGAATTATATTTAAATGTCCTCACCGTGGTTTTTAGGAAATAATATTGGCGTAATATTGGCTATTTAAAGATGCATAAAAAAACACTTCTTTTATCAGATTAATAGATGTATATAAATAGTATATAATAGTGTGTGTGTATATATATATATATATATATATATATATTAACCAGATACTACATTTAGTTTACTTTAAACAATTATAATGATAATATAATAGAAATATTGATGTTAAACATTTTAAATTAATTATTTTTAATAAACAAATGCTGGTGCTGGCAAATGATTAATTCCCCCAAAAAACTTTTTTAATTATTATATTTATTTTTTAATAATGTATATTTTGTATATAATATACATTTAATATTTTTTCTTATATTCTATATTATATGTGAATATATTACCATTTATGAATATAATAGTAAATGTAATCAATTAAAAATTACACAAATTTACATTTTTGAATTTCAGTTTTGCTTTGTTGCAATTCATGATTAGCGATTCTAATGTACAAAAAAATATATATATATATATTTTTTTTTTAATTAACATTTATTTTAGTCTGTATAGTTCATAATTTATAATAAAGACTTTACAATAGACATTAATGTATTATTTTAATATAATGTAGTAAGGTATTATTAATTAATGAATACAATAGTAATCATAATGTTTTTTGTTTGTTCGTTGGTGCATCTTATTGCATTGCAGTAATGAGATTTAGGAGGTTGTTTCTGTCTGTGATTCATGATCGTTTCAGTCAAACCATTATTTTATCCAGGGTGGACGTTTGTTTGCTTTGAAATTGCTATTTATGCGATGATGGCCTGATGGTGAATCTCATTTCTGGTGAGTATGAAATAGAGGAATATTTTCAAAAGTTTTGAATCTTTTCAGTTTTGATGGATGGACGGTTCCAGTGTTTACAGTAAAGTGAATTCAATATAAAATATGAATTTAAATATGTATGGCTATGTAAAAAAGCAACAGAATACAATGTAGTTTCCATATACTTGTACTATTTATTTATTTATTTATCTATTTTTCTCTTATTGAACAAAATCTTTGATTGAACTGGTCCTGATGCCCACAACTGTATTTCATTGCATTAAATAAAATGTCAAAGCAAGTGACATCTGCAGACAACTGCTCCACGTGACTCAGTTCAGTGTAGACTCAGTGGACTAAAGACACATTTCACAGACTGGCGCAGTACTAATTGGAAAATACATTTCCTTCAAATAAATGTCACTTGCTTTAATAAAGTTTAATGCAATAATATCAAATGCATTTTAAACTAAAACAAGCATGTTATTGGGATGCAATATAGTGTTCCTCCAGCAGAGAGCAGTAGTGCATTGATATAGCAGTCATGTTTCTCTAAAGTGAATTAAAACTGAACAACTTTCCAATGTGATTATTTTCTTAGTTTCTCCAGTTAGAAAATGCATCACAGTTGATCATTCGATCTCTTCAGCTATAATCCATCTGCCCATTTAATTTTTATATAACCAAAAAGAAACTTCTGCATTCAAATCTGGAGGAAAAAAAGGAAATTAATTAAAAATAATGGCCTCGTCTCATTCTCCAAATGCTTGAATTGCAGCTCAGGTAGATCAGCGGTGTACTTGCACTGCAGTGCTGCAGCTTTTACTCATGTTAAAGACGTATTTCCTAGCACTTCTGTAGCAACTGATTGGCAACTGTTATTTTCTTCTCCACCATGGGAGCAGCTCAGAAGTAAGCTGAAGTGAAAAATGGATTTGGAAAAAAAAAAATCTCATTTTGTTCAAAATGGAGGCGTTTATTTTACAGTCCAGTACAATTCCAATAACGTGCGGATGGTTTGCTGATGGAGGCAAGAGAGTTTTACACCAATGGATTCCTGTGCCAGGGTCAGATGAGGGCACTGCTGACATTTCACTGTGTATTCATTTCAAAAATGGAAATGCTAATAGCCAAATATGCGCTGTACTATATTCATCTGATTACGTCTTGTGTTTTGCATCATAGAGGTGAAGCAGTGCTGGATGTCTCATTCTGCAGACTACTATTTTTAGCAATCAAAGGTAACCTAAAGCTACGGTTGTGCTTCTTTGGACGTGTCTTCTTAAATTATGTAACAAGGATTTTAAATATGTTTTAAATGAACAGTAATATAATAAAAAAATATATAAATAAAACTGTATATACATGCAAACACGCACACACCTGTTGGTTTTTGTGATGTACGGGGACTCTCCATAGGCATAATGGTTTTTATGCTATACATGCTATAACTATATGTGCTATTGCCCTATACCAACCTATCTTTTGATATTCATTATTATTATTATTATTATTAAGCCATTTCAATCGCGGGACATAGGCAGTGTCCTTCATAAACCACCTTCAAATTGCGATACCTATGTCGTAAAAATTTTTGCACACACATAAATGTTCTTTATATCACACATTTCTGAGAAAAATTCAAAATTGTAATATTTAATAATTAATAGTAATAGCAAGATTTTATTTATGTATATATTAGTGCTTTCAAACGATTAATCATGATTAATCACATGCTGAATAAAAGTTTTTTATATATAATTATAAGTTATATATGTGTACTGTGTATTATTTATTATGTATATTTTAATACACACACATACAATATATTTTAAGTATTTCAAGTGTTGTATTTATTTTATTTATATTATACATGTATGCGTTTGTATTTATATATGCATAACAAAAATACACAGTATACACACATATATTATGTAAACAAACACCTAATAAAATGATTAGTTAATAATAGTAATAATATGTATGTGTGTGTGTTCATCCC